>JAGIQG010000028.1:8779115-9027299 GCA_024679065.1 Sphyrna mokarran
ATGATTGGCACTGTTAGTTCTGGTGAGGAAAAACAGGCTGCTTCTCTCCAGAGAAACTGGTCAGTTTTCCCTCCTATCTTACTATATTCTGCCACAAAAGCAGAGTGGAGTGTGGTACAGTTGGTTCCTTTCCCCTAACCCCCCCCCCCCACCCAAACAGCCATTGCTAGCATTGTCATCTTCCATGTCCACTCTTCCACTCCACCCATCACCACAAATTAATGTACCCTCGCTTCCTCCTGCATGAGGCACTCACTGAGGTACACCCCTGGCACTGCCACCTGGCACATCTTAACACTGACAGGTTGGCATGGTGCATGTCTGCGTGAGTTTCCTCTGGGTGCTCTGGTTTCCTCCCACTGTCCAAAGATGTGTGGGGTTGGGTGGATTGGCCATTCTAAATTGGCCCTTAATGTCAGGGAGAACTAGCAGGGTAAATACATGTGGTTACGGGAATAGTAAGAAGTCTTCCGACACAGGTTAAAATCCAACATGTTTATTTGGAATTACAAGTTTTCGGGGTGCTGCTCCTTCATCATTGAGTGTCTTTAAGACAGAGATGGATAGGTTCCTTTTTAATAAAGGGATCAGGGGAAAAAGCAGAAGAGTGGGAATGAGAGAGTTATCAGTGGAGATAGGACCTGGGTGGGATTGTTGTTGGTACAAACTTGGTGGGCTGAATGGCCTCCTTCTGCACTGTCTGGATTCTACGATTCTTAAATCATGCTCGTCCCATTTTCCAGCACTTGTTGTCATTGCTCAGCCAATGATGGGGTTGATGTATGAAGGAGGAAAAGATATCCCATTGAAACAGCAAGGAGTCCTGATCTGGGTACCTTTGGGAATATTTCCTGGTTTAAAACTTACGTGAACTTTTTCAAGTTTAGCAAACAGGGGAAGGTGTACTGCGCCTTTGGAGCAGACTTTACATCGCATCAACTCACCAGCACACAGATCTCTCACCCTAATTAGCACACATCACACACAAATTCCTCTGTTAAATTGCAACGGGGCTGTTGGTCAAATCAACATCTTGTAGCAAAATAAACGCAAAAGACTGTGGATGCTGGAATCTGAAACAAAAATAGAAAAATGCTGGAAAATCCCAGCAGGTCTGTGGAGAGAGAATAGAGCCAATGTTTCTAGTCTGGATGAGCCTTTGTCAGAGCTGCAATATCTTATAGCACAGTTCCCACTTCATTAATAGTTCCTAATGTTAAAGATGTTCTGGAATGTGTTACAGCATAATAATCCATTCAGAAACAAAAATGTAATTTGATTACTGATTCTCTCTCAGGGAACCAGAACAGCCAGATATTTATACCGAGCTGAGGAAGGAGCCAGTGGTAGATCAAACTGATGTCACGCCACAGGCAGAAACACGTCCAGTGAAGGTAAGCTGCCAATCGCTCAAATGTTAAAAACCAAAACACGTGAATTTGAAATTCACTGGAACACTAGAGTATAACACTGCTGTATAACAAGGCTCCTGCCCCTTCCTGCTGTGTGACATTGACCGCACTTCATCCATTCATTAACAATGAGCTTCCAGTTTAAAAAAAAGCTGCATTTCTACAGCACCTTTCATGACTTCAGAACATTTCCACAATCAATTAAGTATCTGGAATGAAGAGCTTATCACATGAGGAAGGGTTGAGGACTCTAGGTCTGTACTCTTTGGATTTTAGAAGGATGGATGGGGGGGATCTTATTGAAACTTGCCCAATACTGCGAGGCCTGGATAGAGTGGGCGTGGAGAGGATGTTTCCACTAGCAGGAAAAACTAAAACCAGAGGCACAATCTCAGGCTAAAGGAACAATCTTTCAAAACAAATGAGGAGGAATTTCTTCAGTCAGAAAGTGATGAATCTGTGAAACTCATTGCTGTGGAAGCCAAATCATTGAGTGTTTTAATACAGAGATGGATAGGTTCTTGATTGATAAAGGGATCAGAGATTATGGGGAAAAGGCAGGAGAATGGGAATGAGAAAAAATATCAGCCATGATTGAATGGCAAAGTAGACTTGATGGGCCGAGTGCTTTAATTCTGCTCTTATGTCTTATGGTCTTTTGAAATGTAGCCAGAAGTGAAAATTTGAACCCACATCAGGATTTGGTAGATAGCAAAGTGGTTAGCGCTGCTGCCTCACAGTGCCAGGATCCTGAGTTCGATTCCGACCTTGGGTGAGCATCTGTGTGGAATTTGTATGTTCTCCCCATGTCTGCGTGGGTTTACTCCAGGTGCTCCAGCTTTCTCCTAAAGTCCAAAGGTGTGCGGGTTAGGTGGATTGGCCATGTAAATATTCCCTTGGTGTCCCAAGATGTGTGGGTTAGGGGGATTAGTGAGGTAAACATATGGGCTTACAGGGTAGGGCCTTTGTAAATTGCTGAGAATTGGTGCAGGTTCAGTGGGCTGGATGACCTCCTTATGCACTGTAGGAATTCTATGGTTTGAGTTCATAATCTAGGCTAGTACTTAAGTGCAGAAGGAGTGCTGCATTGTAGAGGGCCATCTTTTGGGTAAGAGCTTAAACAGTGACCCTGTCTAAATGTCAAGTGACATTTGAAGATTCTCTGGTGCAAGAAGAGCAGGGTTTGACAGAGTAAATGATGAAAAGGTGTATCCACTGATAGTAAGGTCGATTACGAGTAGGTTAATTAGCAAATGAGGGAAGAGGTAGATGCCGATATGGCCTGGAACGCACTGCCTGAAACAGCAGATCCAACCCAAGCTATTAAAAGGGAATCGGACAAATACCTACAGAGGAAATAAGTGTAGGGCAAAAGGACATTGAACCAATTAGAAAGCTCTCTGAAAGAGCCAGCGCAGACATGATGGGCCAAATGGCCTACTTGTGTGCTGTATGATTCTCCTGGGTGACCTGGCCAACACACACCCCTCATCAACCACTGGCTAGAGGTAGATGAACTGGTCATTCATTTCTGCTTCTGACTCCTGCACCAATTAATGTGCATGGCAGCACTGCACTCTGAAATAATTCATTGTAGTAAGTGCTTCGAGACAATTTAATGAAAGGATGAATTATCATTTATGTATATAAAAATGTGAGCATTAAGTGGGATACTTGGTAATAGAATACACCCACAACTCTCTCACTGGAAACAAGCCAGCCAGAGAGTGATATCAGAGTGTTCCTGAGGCTATGCGAGCTCCCTGATATACGGTTTCACTGAGGAACAACTCATCCTTCATAGGTCCATCGTGTTCCTATTGGTGCAACTACCGTTTTAGCTGTAAAAGCTCAGGTTTTATCAGGCAATAGATGGTGTAATCTCCTGAGTTATTGCAGTGCTGGCTGTGTCCCTTATTCTCTCTGCATTATATCTCTCCTTCAGAGCCCCAAGCTGTATCTGTACCTCAGCTACCATCTGAATATAGCAACTGGCAGGGATACCAATATTCATAAAAACCATAGAATCCCTACAGTGCAGAAGGAGGCTATATAGCCCATCAAATCTGCACTAACAAAAATCCCATCTAGATCCTACATATTTATCTGTAACCCCACAAATTTATCTGGTTAAACTCTCTAACCTACACATCCCAGGTGTAAAGGACAATTTAGCATGGCCAATACACCTAACCCACACATCTTTGGACTGTGGAAGGAAACCAGAGTGCCCGGTGGAAACCCACGCAGATATGGGGAGAACGTGCAGACTCCATACAGACAGTGATCCAAGCTAGGAATTGAACCGGGGTCCCTGATGCTCTGAGGCAACAGTGCTAACCACTGTGCCACCCACAGTCTGAAAGATTGCTGGTTAGGTGCATTGGCCATGCTAATTCTCTCTTAGTATACCCAAACAGACACCAAAGTGTGGCAAGCAGGGGGTTTTCACAGTAACTTCATTGCCGTTAAGTCTACTTGTGATAATAATAAGTAAACTTTAAATTTCCTTGTAGTTAAAAATGACCAGACTAATTTGGAATCGATGCTTATAGAAATTAAAATGGAGTGATGATGATGATTTCACTGGATTGAAAAATTCAGAAGTGGGGAGGGTTGGAATAATTTGGGTGTTATGGTAGCACAGGGGTTGACATTGCTACCTCATGACACCAAGGACCTGGGTTTGATTCCTGGCTTGGATCACTGTCTTTGCATGTTCTACCCATGTTTGCGTGTGTTTCCTCTGGGTGCTCTGGTTTTCTCCCACAGTCCAAAGATGTGTGGGTTAGGTGGATTGGCCATGCTAAATTGCCCCTTACTGTCAGGGAATGTTAGGATGTAAATACCTAGCATTACAGGGGTAAGGTGAGGGTGGGAATATTGTTAGTGCAGCCTCGATGGGCTGAAAGGTCTCCTTCTGCACACTAACCATTCTCTGATTGCTGAGCTTTTTTTTCTCTGTCATCTCTTGGATGAGAATCAGTGAGATGATTTCTAAATCGATCATTTTTCTTAGTGTTACTCAGTTCTCTGACCGAACCCCCACAACTCCAGGTATAACATCCAGAGTGAGGGATGCATTGCGCAGGATTGTCTGGTTGTTAACTCTGGCGGGATTCACTGGTCCCGCTGCAGTGAACGGAGATGTAGCTGAAGGAGACAGGAAACGCGCTTTGAAGAGTAACCACTGGTGGAATGTGAAACCTGGGGCAACCAGTTTGCTGTCTGTGGGAACTTGCTATGCATAATGTGATAATTCTGAAATAATTTGGCCTCAGTGATGTTGTTTTCCCATCACACCAAGATGAACTCACTTCCCCTTTTTAAAATAGTGTCAAGGGGCCTCGTTCACAAGGAGGCACCTCTCCCAGCTCAACATACCTTCAAATACAGTGGTGAAAAGTTAACCTGTGCGTACACCTAACTGGAGTGACACTTGAACACACAAACCTCTGTCCCAGAGCGAAGCTTGCTACCCACTGAGCCAAGTGACTCCCTCTTTGGTCATCCATTCTGTCTGTCAGTGTCTTTTACAGTGCAGTTCTGGAGATGCAATGTGACCTTTTCGAGATTTGACTGATAGATTGCAGAGGTGTGCTACTGGTGCTTATTGTATCCCATTGCCTCTTTGCTAGTTTAGACCAAGTTCTCAATCATCCTGCCTCGGGAATGTACTGACAGGCCCCAACCACATCAAAGACACAAGATATAAAGACAATTAATATTGAGGGATATTGCAAGACTTCCTTATTCTTGTGTAACCGCTGGCAGCCAGGTTTGCTATTAACAACTTGGAGAGGTTTAGGAAAAGGCTGCAGTGGGATGTGCGTAAGGAAATAAAATACATTTTAAAAATAAATATACACTAGAATCTTGCCCCGCGTTGCCAAGAACCAACGCCGGACCTTAAAGAGAAATGACAAGTTATGACACTTCAGATACGCACGTGGAACAGTACAGGACAGAAACAAGCCCTTTAGCCCACAATATTGTGCCAAATATGATGCCAGGTTAAACTAATCCTCTGCCTGCCCATAGTCTCTATCTCTCTATTCCTTGTATATTCATGTGCTTATCTAAACGCCCTAATCGTATCACCCACTACCACTGGCAGCAAATCCCAGATGCCTATCATTCTCTGTTTTTCAAAACAAAATTCCCCACATCTTTCATAGTATGTAGTGGTATACAGTAGAAAGTATTGTTTTTTTTTTAGCACGCTATACAAACAATACACACTGATAGAGAAGGAAAGGAGAGGGTACAGAATGTAGAATTACAGTCATAGCTAGGATGTAAAGAAAGATCAACTTATTGTGGGATAGGTCCATTCAAAAGTCTGATGTCAGCAGGACAGAAGCTGTTCTTGAGTCAGTTGTGTATGACCTCAGACTTTAAAGTTTATTAGTCACAAGTAGGCTTACATGCACACTGCGATGAAGTTACTGTGAAAATCCCTTTTTTTAATATATTTTTGTATCTCTTTTCTGGTGGAAGAGAGAATGTCCAGAATGCATGGAGTCCTTAATTGTGCTGGCTGCTAATCTAAGGCAGCAGGAAGTGTAGACAGAGTCTATGGATGGGAGGCTGGTTTGAGTGATGGATTGGGTTATATTCGTGCATAGTCCCTACTATTAGAATGCGGTTGTTGGGCCATTTGTCCTATTGCTATGTGTGGGATCTTGCTGTACACAGGCTAGCTGACACATTTCCTCTGTTACAACACTTCAAGAAGCACTCAGCTGGAAAGTGCTGCGGGGAATGCTGAGATTGCGAAAGACGGTGTAGCAATACAAGTCTCAACTCTACTTTGATTCAAACTTTCAGCAATTGTAGGGCTTCGTTTGAACTCCAACAGCGCGTGGTCCAGGCCTCTGGAGCTTGTGGCCAAAGGTCCTTTTGGGGAGAGAGTTAGCTCAGGTTTTGTGAAAATTCTCCAGACGCAAACTTGGCCTCGGCAATGGTTCAGCTCACCCAGAACCCACTACAGCAGGAAATACACCTGGGTGGTGCCCAATGGGTTTAGAGCCAAACAGCTTCTTCGAACACCCTTTGTACTGTTCCCAAATTTTCCTGCCGTACTGGCTCGGTTGGATGGCATGGTGGTTAGCACTGCGGTGTCACAGCACGTGGGACCCAGGTTCGACTCCTGGCTTGGGTCACTGTCTTGTGCAGAGTTTGCACATTCTCCCTGTGTCTGTGTGGGTTTCCCCCAGGTACTTCGGTTTCCTCCCACAGCCCAAACATAGTGCTGGTTGGGTGCATTGACCATGTTAAATTCTCCTTCTGAGTACCCAAACAGGCACTGGAATGTGGCAACTAGGGGATTTTCATAGTAACTTCATTGCAATATTAATGAAGTCTACTTTTGACAATAATAAACTCAATTTAATAGATTGCTAATGTTTCACACTTCTCTCTATTTCTGGAAGGTCAGAAACTCCACTAATAATAAGTGAACGATATTTTTTGATAATTAAATGTTTAAGATTTATTAGTGTCCAACTAGGTTTACATTAACACAGCAATGAAGCTACTGTGAAAATCCCCTCTTTGCCACGCTCTAGCGCTTGTTGGGTACACAGAGGTACAATTTAATACAGCCAATGCACCCTAACCAGCATGTCTTTTGCACTGTGGGAGGAAACCCACCCAGATACGGGGAGAAAGTGCAAATTCAGCACAAGCAGTGATCCAAGCTGGGTACCTGGTGCTGTGAGGCAGCAGTGCTAACCACTGTGTGTTGTGTGCCTCTCTTACCTTGAACAGTGCAATTTGAGAAATGTTTTAAGCAGTTTTTGTTAAGTAATCAGGTCTGTCATATCTATGTCAAATCCTTTAGGCTGCTCAAATGGAATTCCTGCATCTTTTTTTTTAAACTGAGGTACTAATCCTTTTATTCAGGTTTAAGGTAACAAACAAACCCGTTTGGCACATAACACTAATGTGTGAGTTACCAATTTTTTTAAATTCTGATTCAATTTAGTCAAATCCAATTCAGAGTCTCAACAAGTTGAGACATTCCCGATCCAAGCTGACAAGACAGAGTTTCATCTCCTGTCTTGGGCTTAATCTACATAGTCCAAGCTGATTGGATAGTCATAACATTTCCTTCAAGGCTTAATCTCATTTGCATTTTAGCCAAAAGGTCTAGATGCTGCTTTTTAAAATTGCTTCAAATGAAGCTAAAATGTAACCTAATGACTTCAACCAAGCACAGCATATCAACACTCCATTTAATCTTAGCCAAAAGACTGAGAAGTTACCAATATTGTATAGCATGACTTCAACCAAAACACAGGCTGTAAATGTAAGGGAGGGTGGCACAGTGGATTAGCACTGCTGTCTCACAGCACCAGGGACCCGGGTTCAATTCCCATTTCGGGTCACTCTGTGCAGAGTCTGCACGCACTTCCCATGTCTGCGTGCATTTCCTCCGAGTGCCCTGGTTTCCCCTCTCAGTCTAAAAGACATGCAGGTTAGCTGGATTGGCCATGCTAAATTGTCCCTAGGTGTGTAGGTTGAGGGGAATTAGCTTGGCAAATGTGTGATACTCTGTCAGAGAGCCAGTGCAGATTTGATGGACTGAATGGTCTCTTGCACTGTCAGGATTATATGATTCTGTGAATGAATGCTGTAGTTTTTGATTTGTCAAGGGCAGTTCAGAGTGTAGGTGATGGGTGGTGAGCTCTATCTACGAGTCTTGTTGGGGGGGGTTTAGACTTCATCAGGATGAGGGATGGGGGAGTGAATTGGTGGTCAGATGGGGCTATGGTAAGGAGAGATAAAGAGATCAAGGTGGGAAATCAAGAAGGATGGAGTGAGGATTGGAAACTAAGGAGAATTGGGACGATGAATGGGGGAGAGAGATTTGGGGGGGCCAGTGGAAGACTGGAAGGGATGTGATTGGGGGTGAGAGTTGTCTCGGCTGGGAAGGAAGTGAATTGCTCCAATCACAAAGGGTTTGGGGACAGGGGTGTGGTTTCCAAGGAAACTTGAGGGGAAGCACTCCTCCTCCTGGTTCACAAGCTATGCTGGAATGGAATTTATCTTCTGGGACCACCAGTCTTCACCTCCCTTTAACTGCCGGCTTTCCAGGAATTCAGAAAAGATGGATTAAACCTAAAAATGCAGGAACTACATGAGGCCTGTAGCCTCATTAGAATATTTTAAATATGTCACACTCCCATGTAACTCAGTTAAAACGGTCAGTGGAGAGGTTAGACATGGCTTGTGTTCAGTTTCAGTTTTTTTTAAACATTTTAATATCCCACTCAACCCAAATCTCCCCCCCCAGCCCCTCATAGGGATTAAAATATTCCCTCAGTCTGTCTTTTAGTCTGTGATTAATTGCCATTGCATGGTAAGTCATAACACGTTTATTTATTTCAAATAGGAGGCGAAGCCAAATGATAAAGCGGAGATGGAAATGAGGTTACGCAATGACCCCATCATGGAATGGAATGAAAGCGGGATGAATCTGGAAGACCTCGGGAAAATGATTCATTGCTCCAGGGTTAAAATCTGCCGTCAACCCTGCAAGGTAAGGAATTCCAGAATTCAAGTTCGGACGTTTATGTTACAAGACAAAAGAAGATCTAGGATTAAAACTAGGGATACAAGACAAAGGAAGGATATAAGACTAAGGAAGAGCAGCATGGTGACACAATGGTTAGCACTGCTGCCTCACAGCACAAGGGTCCCAGATTCAATTCCGGCCTTGGGTCACCGTCTGTGTGGAGTTTGCACGTTCTCCTTGTGTCTGCGTGAATTTCTTCTGATTGCTCCAGTTTCCTCCCACAGTCCAAAGGTTAGGTTGATTGGCCGTGCTAAATGACTCTTAGTGTTAAAGGAATTAGCAGGGTAAATGTGTGAGTTACAGGAATAGGACGGGGGTAGGATTGTGGTCAGTACAGACTTTGATGAGCCAATGGCCTCCTTCTGCACTATAGGAGTTTAATGACATTCCTTGGGTTTAATTTTAATTTTTTTAACATGTTATTTTATTTGTGTCACAAGTAGGCTTACGTTAACACTACAATGAAGTCACTCTGAAAATTCCCTAGTTGCCACACATTGGTGCCACTTCAGGTTTATTGAGGGAGAATTTAGCATAGCCAATGCACGTAACCAAATCTTTGGACTAAGGTTTCTGAGCTTGTAAAATCCCACCTGAGGCCAATGTAGGATTCCATTCCCAGGCGTGGCAGTAAAATTCTGGCCCTTGTCTCAATTTCTATTTAAAAAGGAAGAATCAAACAATAGTCAGTTGTGTGTATCAATATTTACTCATTGCTTAAAGTCTAATACAACCTTATCGGAGTCTTCCTCGTAAAGAAACCTGTGTCTCTCTTATTGTAGGATATCAATGAGAGATGTTTGGCATTATTCCAGAACCACCTCCTTATTCTCTCTGAGGATTTCTGTGGCTTCACTTATCAGGTAACTTGAACTTGAACTCATCAACCTGCGTGGACCTGTACGCAGCTCTGAAGAAGAGATGTGCATTATAAAAAAAACATTGGGTGACATTTTCCCATCCCGCCTGCCACGGGAATTGTAGCGGGCGAGATACGGCTCATGCAAATATCTATTGACTTCGGGCGGGATTTTCCAGCACCGGGGCAAGAGCAGATGGACAATCCTGCCCATTATCTCTCTCCACAGATGCTGCCAGACCTGCTGACTTTTTCCAGCATTTTCTTCTGGTTTGATTCCATCCTGTGAGCAATGAATAATGTTTGCACAGGATCAGGAAATGAATAGTCAATTTCCCACTGGGTTTCAATTTCTGTGCATCCATTAGATTGAGTGAATCCTCGTTCCCAGAGTTCAGAGAGGCCCGGATCTCATTGTGATTCATTCAACTCATCCCAACGTTCAAAAAAATGTATGGAGCGACACAATGGCAAGCACTACGAACCCAGATTCGATTCCGGCCTTGGGTGACTATCCATCTGTGTGAAGTCTGCATGTTCTCCCCATGTCTGCGTGGGTTTTCCCCGGGTACTTCATTTCCTCCCACACTCCAAAGATGTGCAGCTTAGGTGGACTGGCCAGGCTAAATTGTCCCTTAGTTTCCCAAGATGTGTAAGTCAGAGGGAGTAGTGACGGGGTAGGGTGTGATGATGGGCCTGAGTAAGATACTGTGTCAAAGAATTGATGCAGACTCAATGGACCAAATGGCCACCTCCTTTACTGTAGAGGTTCTAGGAAATGCCATTACCTCTCAGTTGCCCCCTCTTCCGAATGTTTATCCTCTTGAATTTCATGGCATTAGAGCAAGAGGAAGAAGATCTCCCAGTTCAACACACTCAGTGCATACTAGCTCCTTATACTGAGAGACAGTTTGCCTTTTGGCCCATTTATTCATTCTTTTGGATGGAGGTTAAAATCCAGAGTGTAACTTTTCAACACGTGCTCTGAAATGGACTTGAATCAACCCTCTCTCCTTCCTTCCCAAACCACCCAGCCCATCTTTGGGCAACATTTGGAGTGATAGGGTGGCACGGCTGCTTCGCAACGCCAGGGACCTGGATTCGATTCTGGCCTCAGGTGACTGTGCAAACTCCACACAGACATTCTCCCCATGTCTGCGTGGGGTTTCCTCCGGGTGCTGCAGTCTGCTCCCACAGTGCAGGTTGAGTGGATTGGCCATGGGAAATTGTCCCTTAATATTAAGGGGGTTAGCAGGGTAAATATGTGAGGTTACGGGGGTAGGGCAGAGGTGGAACTGCTGTCAGTGGAGGCTCGATAGGTCAAATATCCTCTTTCTGTGCTGTAGGGATTCTATTCTATTCTGAATGCAAGCCCTGATGTAATAGAATAGACCGTGACATCTCCATGTTTGACTTAAATTAATAAATACGCACAAACGAGTTTCAAGCAAGCCCTCTAACCTTTTGTGCACTTATTGTGTTATTTCATGGTGGAAGAACCTTCAATTATGAATTCGAGTGATTCACAAACACAGTAATACGCATTGCTTTGTAATCCTATCTTTCTCCTCTGTATGTACAGGGCATGCTCCCTTTATCTGGGATTATGGTAAATAGCATGGAGAATACGGACAAGAATTCAGAGCAGAACCACGCATTTCAAATCACAGGTAACAGTTTAGGGACTAAATGATCCAATTAAAATGTCATTTCTATTTAATTACCTTTTACAACCAAAAATCCTTTAATATTGAAGGGTCATTCATTGACAATTAGTACAAGATCTATGTCCCAGGTTTCTGTTTAATGAGCAATTGGATTCTTTACCCGTGATGCCCTTAATTTTCACTGTTTGAATTTCTGTTCACGGAGCATTTCTCTCCTCTTACCATTCTTCCCTCCACTTATCCATCTGCTCTCTCCTTTCTCCTCCCTTTTTCCTCTCCATCGCTTCCCCCTTCCCTCCCTCCATTTCCCCTCTTCCTCATCTCTCCTTTACCCAGCCATTCTCCCCTCTGCTCTTTGTCTCCCCTTTTCCTTTCCTATTCTCTCCACATCTCCTCCCCCTTTATTTTTCCCACTTTGATCTTTGTACTTTACTGGAAGGATATGGATTCTGTAAATGCATGCAATTTCAGCTTAGGCAGATACCCATGATCAGCGCAGGCTAGGCTGAAGGTGCTATTCCTGTGCTGTTCTTTTCTTTGTCCCAACCTCTTTCCCTTCCTCTCTCACCTCTTCATCCTCTCCCTCTTCTCTTCTACTCCGTTCAATCTCTCACCCCGGTAAAGCAACAATGCATTGGATTCACAGACTGGTAAAAACAACAGATTTTTAAAATGTTCATTCATGGGGCATGGGTGTTGCTAGCTAGCCAGCATTTACTGTCCATCCCTATTTGCCCTTCTTGAATTGTCGCAGTCCATGTGCTGTGGGTTGACCCATCAGAGAGGGAATTCCAGGATTTTGACCCAGCGACTGCAAAGGAACGGCAATATATTTCCAAGTCAGGGTGGTGAGTGGCTTGGAGGGGAACATGGTGTTCCCATGTATCTGCTGCCCGTGTCCTTCTAGATGGAAGTGGCTGTGGGTTTGGAAGGTGGAAGGTCTAAAGATCTTTGGTGAATTGTTGCACTGCATCTTTGTAGATAGTAGCAGCAGTGTGTACTGAACATTGGTGGTGGAGGGAATGGATGTGGTGCCAATCAATTGGACTGCTTTGTCCTGGATGGTGTCAAGCTTCTTGAGTGTTGTTGGAGCTGTACTCATCCTGGCAAGTGGAGAGTATTCCATCACACTCCTGACTTGTATCTTGTGGATAGTGGACAGGCTTTGGAGAATCAGGAGATGCAGTATTCCTAGCCTCTGATCTGCTCCGACAGTCCAGTGCTGTACTAATTTCCTCCCTTTCTGTACAGTGGAGGATGTGAGACAGAAGCAGGCCTGATGATGGAAACATGGATAAACACACACCTTTATGAACTGTACAATTATGACCTGTGAAGAGATTGAGTTTGCTTGTTCCTACTGAGATAAGCATGTTAATCAGTCAGAGAAACATGTTCCCTACAAATTGGATTCTTATTGATTGTAAAAACTGCTGGAGATTTTGAGGAATTTTACTTTAAAAGTGTACTTCATAATCTTTTGGAAAGTATTGGCAATAACTTTAATCGGACAAGTGTAACAATTCTTAACGAAGTAAAGGTAAAGTCACCATAGTTCCAGATGACTATAGGCTGTCTCTGCTATGAGGGGGAGAACTGACAAGTAGTGATTTAATCTGAGGATCACCTTACCTCGAGCGAGGGGTGTGATTGAGAAGATTTGATAATCTCACCCGGTTACGGAAATTGAACCCACACTATTGGCATCGCTCTGCATCACTAACCAGCCGTTCTGCCAACAAGGCATTCATTAGTTGACATCTTTTTGAAAAAAAAATCAATTTTTAATCCAATTCATTGACAAAATCTTTTAAGTTTCTAAAACCTTTAAATTAGGTTTTCAAAAACTGGGCAATTTTAGCACAAAGTTTTGATTGGACCATGTGCTGGCTCACTGACCAAGAAGCCAACATCCATTTTTGCTCTATGGAATTTTGGTGATCAAATTCCAGTTTGCCATCAAAACTACAAATGTGAAGCCTTGGCTTTCATTGATGATATGAAGACCTTTTAAAAAAAAATTGAGAAATGAAAAAGACAGATTTATTTTGTGGCTTAAAGTTTTGAGCCTCCAAGCTTCTGCCATTGGTGATGTTAGTGACATTCCACTGGGAATGTCATCATAGAATCCCTGTAGTGCAGAAGTAGGCCATTCGGCTCCTTGAGTCTGCACCAATGACAGTTCCACGCATGTCCTATCACTATAACACCACAAATTTGCCCTGCTAAGGACACTAAGGGGCAATTTAGCATGGCCAATCAGCCTAACCCAGACATCTTTGGACTGCGGGAGGAAACTGGAGTACCCGGAAGAAACACATGCAGACATGGGCAGAATGTTCAAACAGTCCAGAGGCTGGGTTAGGTTCCTGACACTGAGACAGCAGTGCTAACCCCTGTGATGCCCTGCTGCCTAGAGATGAGGATTTTTTATGCTTAGAGGTTAGTGGGGGAATCTGCAACCAACTGCCTTAAAGAATGGTAGAGGTAGAGGCCCTTGTAACACTTAAAAGAATGCTACTAGACACACACTTGAGGTGCCATGAACTACATGGCGGCAGACCGAGGGCACAGAAGGAGGTCACTTGAGCCAAATGATGGGCCCAATGGGTAACTTTTGTCCGGTTAATCTTTCTATGTTTCCATGTCTTTAACATGACTCCTGGATAAGCATGCTAACGATAAAGGGTGTGATACTTAGAAGTGATCTGAGACTGGGAACCCAAGCCAGGATTCAGATGATGGTTGTAAACTACTTGAGCTTTGCTCTTCCTGTTGACAGAGTTGTTTGAGTTGCTTGGTGAGATGTATGTTTTGTAATTTATCTTGAGGTCCATTAACTGATTTGCGTCCTTTTATCTGCTCAATAACTTACCAGCAAATTTGGTAGTAGATCACTAATTAATTCATCAGCCGCAGATACAAAGCAAAATTTGGTAAGATTGCGAAACTTTAGCATGTACAAAGAAGATAATGTGATATAAAGGGCTGTTATACAACAGGCATGGCCCTTGGAATAGTACCTTGAGGGCACAAAATCAGCAATAGAGGTTGATAGAATAGAAAGAGGCCATTTGGTCCATTGTGTCTGTGCCAGCTCTTTGCTGCAACAATCCAAAACTAATCCCACTGCTTTCCTTCCTCTATATAAGTCTGTCTTCTCTGATTTCAAATACTTATCCTTTCTTTCCTTTTAGAAGATGCCATAATTCCTGTCTCAATCTTTCCCCAGGTCTAAATATTTTATATTCGGACTACTTCTCTGGTCTAGAAATTCGCTTTAGTCCTCACTGTCATGGTTGGGAAACCTGTGCTAGACTGATTGAGAAGGTGACGTAACAATGCCTGTGGATAAAGAAGTATTTATAAGATATAGGAGCAGAATTAGGCCATTCAGCCCATCGAGTCTGCTCTGCCATTCGATCGTGGCTGATAAGTTTCTCAACCCCAGGAGGGGAGAGAGGGAGAAGCGGAGAAGTTTAAGGAGGGAATTTCAGAGCTCAGTGCTTAGATAACTAAATGCGTGGCTGCTAATGGTTGAGCAGTGGAATGTGCAACAAGCCAGAATTAGAGATGTCATGTTTTTGGAGAACCTCACGGTTACGGAGCTTACAGAGATTGATAATCGACGTGCATTTAAATATTTGTTTTCTCTCTGTCCACAGGTCCACTGTTGCATCCATTCACAATTTACTGTTCCACTGATGAAGAGATGAGGGAGTGGCTTTATTATCTCAACAAGCAAAGACAAGTGAACAGCAAGGTTGTTGGTTCACCTCAAGCACAGGCCTGCAGAGAGCGCAGTGTAAGTTTACTTTTGGCATAGGTGTATTTACTTCTGAGGATGAGGCAGGGAGAAAATGTGGATTGTGAGTTAAAGGAAGAAAGGACCACAATAGATCTTTCTTGTTCTAGTGCTGATTGTTATCCTGTTGCTCCCTGCTATCACATCAGAAGCTGAGATGAATCTCTCCTCTTCGCTGAGCTATAGATGGAGATGACAAGAGCTGATCTCTGTACTTTTCCCAAGACCGTTTGCCAAGAGCTTAGGGAAACAGGCAGTCTAAATCATTTCAACCTTGTCACAGAATCCCATCAGTACAGAAAGAGGCCATTCAGCCCCCTTGCTCACTCATTCAACCATGAGCTGAAAATTGAGAGAGGTTTATGTCGAAGACAGGCATTGCGACTTTGGTCACAGACTTTGACAGTAGAGTTCAAATATGTTTTTAAGTTCATTTATTAGTATCACAAGTAGGCTTACATTAACACTGCAGTGGAGTTATTGTGAAAATTCCAGAGTCACCACACTCTGGCATCTGTTTGGGTACACCGAGGAGAATTTAGCATGGCCCATGCACCTGACTGGCATGGCTTTTGGGCTGTGGGAGGGGAGCAGACATGGGGAGAATGTGCAGACTCCACACAGACAGTGACCCAAGCTGGGAATTGAACCCAGGTCTTTGGAGATGTAAAGGCAGCAGTGCTAACTACTGTGCCATGGTGCTACCCAATATGAAGAGCAGCATGGCACAGTCCCATTTGGAAACCTAGTTATGTATCAGTGCCTGTGCTAGGCGATAGCCTAGTAGTATTATTGCTAGACTGTTAATTCAGAATCTGAGCCTAATGTTCCAGGGGACAGTTCGAATCCTGGCCCAGCAGATGATAGAAATTGAATTCAATAAAAAAAAATCTGGAATTAAGAATCTACTAATGACCATGAAACCACTGTCGATTTGTCAGGAAAAACCCATCTAGTTCACTAGTGTCCTTTTAGGGAAGAAAATCCACTATCCTTATCTGGCCTGGTGTGATTCTGGAGTCACAGCGATATAGTTGGCTCCCAGCTGCCCTCTGAAATGGCCTAACAAGCCAAGGGCAACTAGGGATGGGCAATGCTAGCCCAGCCAGCAACACCCATGTCCCACAAATGAATAAGATCAAAATCGCATTCTGAATTCAGCTGCACTGATCGAAACTAAACAGAGCTTTAGAAACGGACCAGTTTTATGCTAGCGTGTACGGAAGGGTCAGGTGGAAGACAGATTGCACCCCAAGGCAAGGCATCAAAGTTGGGAAATCCGAGTAGTTCCAGACCTATGGCTTTCTTTTGAGAAAGAGAATGTTCCATCCGGACACACTGACCTTACCTCTGTGTTACTGCGGAGCCCTGAAGCATAAGTGTCGGGTTTTTGTAGCTAACATTCCATCGCTTATCCTAGTAAAATGACTAGTTGGCTATTTGAGAAGGGCAAAAAGTGCTTTGTTGGAGATGCATCACCATCAGATGATCTATCATTGTTGCTATTGAACTTGGGAATCTTGGAATTGCGAAAAGGACTTTGATCAAAGTGCAGATTTTGCATCCGAAGCAACAGGACTTCGTCAATAATAACGGAAAATGCTGGGAAATAAACCCAGCGCATCTGGCAGCATCTATGGAGAGCAAAGCAATTCATGGTTTGCATCCCCCCCATCTACCGAGCTCTGAATACAGACTCGAAATGTTAACTCTGTTTCTCTCTCCACAGCTGCTGCCAGACCTGTTGCGTTTCTCCAACATTTTTCTGTTTTTCATTCTCAGATTTCCAGCATCCACAATATTTATTCTGGAATCCATCAGAATGACTTTATAACTTTTCAATAGGCTACACATCAGTTTCCCAACATTTATATACGGCAAAAGAAAATAAAGTATTTCTTTTCATAAAACATTTGCCAAATAATAAACCATCATGGCACAGTGGTTAGCACTACTGCCTCACAGCGCCATGGATCTGGGTTCCACTCCAGCCTTGGGTCACTGTCTGTATGGAGTTTGCACGTTCTCCCCATGTTGGCGTGGGTTTCCTCCAAGTGTGTCAGTTTCCTCCCACAGTCCAAAGATGTGCAGGTTAGGTGGATTGGCCATGGTAAATTGCCCCTTAGTGATAGCAGGATAAATACCTGGGGTTGCGTGGATAGAGCCTACTAAAGATGCTTTGTCGGAGAGTCAGTGCTGACCTGATGGGTTGAATGGCCTCTGTAGGGATTTTGTGGTTCTTTTTCAGGCTCTGAAGGTTATCGAAGCAGTAAACGATGCAGGTGAAAATAAATGTAACTGTAAAATTAAAAATAACACGTTATTTATTTGAATTATTCTATGGGGAAATTGCATAGCAGGATCCCACAAACAATGGTGAACGGATGAATGCAGCTTCCTGCTTTTGTTCAAATACTAATGAGTTATTTTTAACATGTGCTTCTGAACAGGTGAAATCCACAATTTAACGTTTTAGGGACAGTTCCTCTGACAGTGCACAGGCATGTCATCCTAGATTGATATATTTTGAAGAGAGGGAGAGATGTTTCTAGAATCCCTGCAGTGTAGAAGGAGGCCATTCAGTCCATCAAGTCTGCACCAACCCTCTGACAGAGCATCCCACCCATTCCCTAATCCCGTAATCCCACACGTTCATCCTTCTAAACCTACACAAGTCTGGACGCAAAGGGGCAATTTAGCATGGCCAAGCCATCTAACCTATATCTGTTTGGACTGTGGGAGGAAACTGGAGTACCCGAAGGCAACCCTCAGTTATAGGGAGAACGTGCAAACTCCACACAGCCAGTCACCCAAAACCGGAATCAAACTCAGATCTCTGGCGCAATGAGGCAGCAGTGCTAACCACCGTGCCACTGCGCTGCGTTGTGTGAACTCATAACCTTTTGATGCTGAATATGAGGAAGTTAGTATGGAATAGCTGCTCCTTTCTTGTCTGTGGTGACCCAGTTATCCTAATAATGATTCTTCAGGAAGGGTAGATGAAGCAAGCTTGTGACTCAACACATTCCTTTGCAGAACATTCGATCGATTATAAATTAATCTCAGTTGACAAACTGGCACCTGAGTCTAAGAGATACCAGTCACTGGCAAATAAGATTATAGCTGATTTATTTATTGTGTGTTATTGTTCACCTGGTTTATTGTATCATTGGAACTATTCAATAGAGGTAATTCCTGCTTTTCTCCTTGAGAACTGGGCCTTTTATTTTCTGCCATATTAAATATTTTATGATTTTTTTTTCGGAGTAAGATGCCACAACCGATCTCAAAGAATGGGAAGTGGCCTGTTGCTAATAAGTGTGTGAGTTGTTGCTGTTTCTGTTCCCACACCTAATGGTGCACAAAGCAGCTTTTCACCTGTTCCCATAGAGAACTTTCTCCTCGGATCAGGTCACTAGCCTGTCGCCAGAGGCTTGTAGCTTAAGGGGCCACCAGTCCATTATCAAGCATGCCTGATCAGGAGTCTCTCCCGCTGTTACCGCCAGCCATTGTAGGATTTTTGCAGGTTGACACTCGATCTGTTTGACCCATGCTATGAATACACCTTCCTTGGACAAAGAAAGACACTCAAATAATAACATTTACCCCGCACGTCCTGAGGATTTTGCTTCCTGGAGTGGGGGGGGGTGGTGCTCGGTCACCCTACGAGGGAGTTATGTACTTTGGTTACTGAGGAGACCCCAGCGCAGGTTGCACTAACGTCAATCATGGCGCATCAGTTAATCGTCATTTCATTTTGCACGGTAGAACTCGGTGGGGCAACACACGAAAAATGTTGATCTGAGGACGTTAATTCTGAACCGACCAATCCAAGGAGGCAAAAGGACTTGCATTGATTCACTGAGCAGCATTGTCTGGATATCGGAGGCGAAGTTACAGCATTTACCCTTTCAGGTAATCAGACCCATATTAACAGTGGTATCCTAGGGGTGGCTTGTTAACTCTTGGTTGGACATATTCCTGAAGGCTTCATCACGTGATCTCCAACCAAGCTGACAGCGGAGCAGTCTCAATGGGCCAAATGGCTTAATTCTGCTCCTACGTCTTATCTCTGACCGGTCAATTGCTAACGTGCAGAGACTGCAGGATGTCCTGGACAGCTGGCAACGCATTCTTACTACAGGGGCCTTGCCTTGAAACTCAGTTGCTTTAATCAGTTTCTGCACTTTGACTCAAGCATGACTCATTCACTACAAGACTTGAGTCAATAAACAAGCAAGCCAGTCTAATTGTACTTTCCATCATGCAGGATAAGAAATATTGGTGGGATTACCTACCCTCCCCAGTCTTAACTTCATGCCCTGGTTTGCAGCACTGGAGGTATCCTGCCTCCTGATGTCAATGGTTTTTTTTTTCCATGGCTCACGCACTCCACCACCAGGGAACCCACGATGGGAGAGGGGGTCACCATTGATGGGACCAGAAGATCCCATGTGTAGGAAGGGCTTGGAAAAGTTCAATCAGGAGCTTTGTCAAAGTTTTTCTGTGTTCCTCTCCAGCCCCGCAATCCTCTGGAATCTTTGCATCTCCAATTCTGCCTCCCAGCAATTGCCACTCTGATTTTAAGAGTTGTGCCTTCAGCTGACTAGCCCCAGTGATTCAGAATCCTTCCTTCAATCTCTTTCGCTACCTGCCTTCAAGGTGCTACTTAAAATCTTTGACCAAAATTTATCATAATATTCCCTTAGGTGACTTTGTGTTAAATTTTGTTTGGTAGTATTCCCCTGAAGGGTCGTGAGATATCTGATTACACAGGAGGCTCTAAGTAACTGCATGTTGCTGTTGTTTGGTAAAGATTAGCACAATCAATGTCCTTGTCCCTCTACAATCTCGATTTACAACCAGATACAGGTTTGTGGGCTCAAGGTCTTGATTTTCTGATTAGGCATTAATATCTTATCTCAGACTTTCAGCACAGTTAGATCGGGGAAGAAGGGCCTATGTGTTGACGTGAATTGGCATAAGTTGTCAATATCCGTCCAAAAGGTTACAGGGAAAGGTATGTATCACTTATACTATAGTGACCTCTTCTGGATTTGAGACTCGGGTTCCCATTATCTCCAGGAATCTGATCAATCTCCAGAATATAGCTGTGTACGATCAAAAGACTGTAAGACATTGGAGCAGAACTAGGCCACTTGGCCCATCAAGTCTGCCATTCAATCATGGCTGATATTTCTCTCATCTCATTCTCTTGCCTTTTCCCTAATAAGACTCTGGGGGGGAAAATGTCACTGTGGCATGATAAAAAATTTTTTTCCTATTCTTTTTCTTTGAACATTTCTCTTAGATTTGAAAATTTTTGGGAGTGAGCTCGGTGTTGGAATGTAATCAGTGACAACTTTGATCACGTTACATCAAATACAATGGTAATAAGATGTAAGGGACAGCTCACCCAGTAAACCATGGGACCAATTAGAGTGATGTGATAGTCAGCTGACTCACTATAAATAAGAAATAAATAAGAATTGTGGGGAGCTTGGAATGAACCCGGGTGAAGCCCCAAGTTTGGAGTAATGAATTTTCTTTGTTAAACCCTTTCTTCGATGTCTAAAGTTGGAGGATCTGCATTTGAAGAGTTCCTTCTGAAGAAACAGGTCGAGGTTGGAAGATGGAGGTGGGGGGGAGGGGGCAAGCTACTTAACTGACAGCCAAGCATCATCTCATTGAGTAACAAGTATTTTTGCTTTCCAATTGTTGTAGTAAGGCAGTGCGTCACAAGGCCAACTGCTGATTGGGCAAATTATGGGATAAGACCTTCAGGAATACATTTTAGGGACAATTCTCCCATTCTGCACTTCCCCGTGGGAATTGTAGCGAGTGGAGCATGAGAAGGTCTGTTGACCTCAGGCAAGATTTTCCAGTTTCGGGGCAGACGTGCTGGAAATTCCCGCCCGTGATCACGGTTGGCAGATTGAGGCAGGTGTTGCAGCAATCCTGGAGCACCTAATGCCTGAAATAGAAATTTATTTCCCTTTTTTTTTACATTTTTATTTTTCAAAATAAGCTGGCATTAGAGATGAAAAGCAGATAAATGGACTTGAGCAATAGTCCACTGACTCTCTTGCAGAACAAACTCAAGGGGCTGAATGGCCTCATTCTCTGTTTATGTTCTGAATTAATTTTATTTGATATGTATCTATCCCTGCAGGATCAGCACAATCGTATCTTGATTCTCTTCCCAACCACGCTCCTCATTCTGTCTGAAGAAAACCAGCTCCTGTATTATAAGGTAAATGTTGCTCACAGCAAGTGCAATTATCTTCTGAGTTTCTGATCTGCTGTGCATTAATGGGCTTTTCCAAAGTTCTCTGCCTCATGTATAGTCAATTTTACTCGCAAGTACCTGGTAGAGCCATCAAGCTTGATGATTAGTTTCTCTTTTATCTGTATGAGATTCAAGCACTTTGAATCTCTGGAACTACTTCCCTAAGTATTACCCTACCTCTCAGCACTTGAGGGCTTTTAAATCCCAGGCTTGTGCCAATTAGTTCCTGCTTTCTGAACTACTTAGCTTCTCTCGTACTTCTTCAGTATTTTCTGCTATTCTGCACCTTATCCCTTCACCTTGCGATCTCAGAAATATCCAAGAGGGGATCACTGGTGCAACAATAATAATTCTTCCCCTCAATGTCAACAAGACAAAGGACATTGTTGTCAACTTCAGGAACCATAGTAGACAACATACCTCTATCTACATCAATGGAAATGAAATAGCAATGGTCATGAGCTTCAAGTTTCTAAATGTCCAGATCACCAACAATCTGTCCTGGTTCCCCCATGCCAACACTATATTTAAGAAAGCCCTCCCAGTGCCTCTACTTAGATGACTAAAGAAATTGGGCATGTCCGCTACGATTCTCACCAACTTTTACAGATGCACCATAGAAAGCATTATTTCCAATTGCACCATAACTTGTTCTGGCTCCTGCTCGGCCCAAGACTGCAAGAAATGACAAACGGTCGTGAACAAAGCCAAGACCATCCTTCAAAACAGCTTCTCATCCATTGACACTGCCTACACTTCTTGCTGCCTTGGAAAAGCAACCAACTTAATTAAGGATTCCATGCACCCCAGACATATTCTCTTTCACCTTTTCCACTGGGAAAACAGTGCAAAAGTCTGAGGACACAAACTAATCAACTCAAGAATTTCTGCTGCTATCTGACTTTTGAATGGACCTATCTTGCTTTAAGTTGATCTTTCTCTACATCCTAGCCAAGACTGTAACACTACACTCTCCTTTCCTTTCTATGAATGATATGCTTTGTATAGCGTGCAAGAAACAGTAAACTTTTTTCACTATGCTAATACATGTGACAATAATAAATTAAAGAATAGGTTACATTGAAAATGATAGGATTGTAACATTGACAAGATGTTGTACCCATCTAAACAGGAACAACACATGACACAATGGTTAGCACGGCTGCCTCACTATATCAGTGTCTCAGGTTTAATTCCATCTTGGATGACTCTGTAGAGTTTGCACATTCTCTCCACATCCGGGTCTGTTCCCTCCCACACTCCGAAGATGTGCAGGTTAGATGGATTGGCCATGCTAAATTGCTCCTTAGTGTCTCAAAATGTGTAGGTTAATGGGATTAGTGGGGTAAATCCCATTTCCAGGGATTGAACCTGGGTAATATGTTCTGTCAGAGAATCAGTGAGGACTTGATGGATCGAACGGACTCTTCTTGCATGGTGGGAATTCCAAGATTAGTACAGAGTAGTTTAGAATAATAAATTCTACAGTGAAGAAGGATGCCACTTGGCCCATCGAGTCTGCAGCGACCATAATCCCACCCACACCCTAACAGCATACATTTACCCTAATTATTCCCCCTGATACCAAGGGGCTATTTAGCATGGCCAATCTACCTAACCCACACATCTTTGGATTGTGGGAGGAAACCGGAGCACCTGGAGGAAACCTAAGCAGACATGGGGAGAATGTGCAAACCCCACACAGGCCTTGACCAGAGGCTGGGAATAGAACCCAAGTCCCTGGTGCTGTGAGGCAGCAATGCTAACCACTATGCCACCGGGCTGCCCTGTTGAAATGAACAAGCATTGCTCAAGCTGTTTAATTTATTTGCGTCTCACAATGTTCCCTAATAGGGTGAGCTCTCGCTTAACGCGATAACAATCCGGGAACTGGATGAAACTGATGATCCAAATGCATTTCTGATTGAAGGTGAGTCCAGAACAAACTGGTTAACCCAATAACAACTTACATTTGTATAACACCTGCACGCACCCTTAATGTAACAACATGTTCCATGGCATTCCACAGAAGAGTTGGTGTATCAAATTCCCCACATCGGAAGACCCAAAGCTCGTTCAAAGAGCTTTATTTTAAGGAGCATCTTAAAGGAGGGGAGAGAGGTGGAAAGGTTTAGAGAGTGTGGGAAGGGAGGCAGTGAGAGGTGGAAAAATTTTTGGTGGGGGGGGGGGGGGGGGGGAGTTCTGGAGCTAAGAACCCAGACCCCTGATTGTTTCTCCATTGGTGGAGGTTGCACCAAGACAACTGGGGATGTGCCAAAGAGCAGGATTTAGGGAGCACAGACATCTCAGAGCACTGGAGGACGTGACAGAAATAGGGAGAGAGAGAGGCCGTGGTAGGATTGGAACAAGGCTGAGAATTCAGCATAAAGCACATCCCAATTGTTGCTTTTGTAAATGGTGCAAATATCAAAGCTTGTATCTTGTAAAGGCCTGGGGTGGATATGGAATGTCTGGGATTTGAGTGAAATCTGTAAGAGGGGGTGAGAGACATAGGGCTGTTGCTGTGGTAGGAGAGGACAGGGATTTGTTAATCTCTGTTGATGTTCCACCCGTATCCTTCTCTAAGAGAAATCTCCAGCATGCTGATATGTCCCCTTTATTGTTCAGGCCTGGCTGGTTTTATGGATGGCGGCTCCCATCCCCCTTCCCTTGTCCTCAGAGTTGAAATACCTCATTGGATATTTAACAGTCGCAAGCTGAACACATTCATCTTCTAACAGTCCCAAGGTTAGATGGATTAGCCATGTTAAATTGACCCTTAGTGTCCCAAGGGTCAGTTGGACTAACTGCAGTGAATGTGTAAGGTTGTAGAGGTAGGGTGGAGGAGAGGACCTGGGTTAGAAAGTTGGTGCAGACTCAATGGACTGATTGGTGGCACAATGGTTAGTAGTGTTGCCTTATAGTGTTGGAGTTTTATGATTCTATGATTCACTGCATCACATTTCCAGGTATTGAATGATCTCTATGATAACATGTTCACTGTTCGTAATATTTTGTATTCCAGGTAAAATGATCAACCAGATCAAGGTGATTTCCGAGAATAAAACAACTCACCAAAACTTAATACATCATCTGAATTCCGTAGGGGTCACAGTTCAAAAAGCTTCCCAGGTCAATAAAGGCCATGATTGCAGATGGTCTCCAGAGTGCAGAGATCAGGTAAATACAATTTACAATACACACAAATGATTGCAAAATCCAACAGCAGGATTTGGAAATACTGCAAAACATCAAGGACAGTTTTATTATTGGGTGGCACGGTTTACCGCAACGCCAGGGATCCAGGTTCGAGACCGGCGTTAGTTGAGTGTGCAGAGTTTGCACATTCTCCCTGTGTCTGCATGGGTTTCCTCCAGATGCTCCACTTTCTTTCCACACTCCAAAGATGTGCAGATTAGATGGATTGGCCATTCTAAATTATCCCTTAGGGATAAATACATGGAGCTATGGAGATAGGGCAGGGAGTTGAACTGGGTAAGATGCTCTGTTGAAGTGTTAGAAATCATAGAAACCTATAGTGCAGAAAGAGGCCATTTGACCCCCTTCGAATCTGTACCAATCACAGTCCCACCCAGCCCATATCTTCCTAGCCCCCCTGAATTTAAGGGGCAATTTAGTTTGGCCAATGCATCTAACTTGCACATCTTTGAGCTGTGGGAGGAAACTGGAGCACCTGGAGGAAACCCATGCAGACACGGGGAGAATGTGGACAATTGAGTTGGTGTGGACTCAATGGGCCAAATGGCTTTTTTTGTGCACAGTAGGAATTCTATGATTAAAAGAACATTAGAGACTTTCTTCCACCTTTCAGTGCAACAATGTGACGTAGCTATGTTCCTGCATTGTTCTTACATTTTCTCACATCGTGTAAATCATGCCTGAACATATTCATTATTTGCTTAATAATCGTGATCAGGGAATGTTGAGGCATTTGGATGAAATTGCTTCCTCCATAATTTGCACTAATTAGTTAATCGTACAGTTAAATGGCAGATAAGTAAATGGGACGTAATCATGTGTCTGTCACTATTTCCAATCTGAAGAAACATTCCAATTAATTCAAAGGGTGGTACAGTGGTTAGCACTGCTGCCAGGGGCCTGGGTTCGATTCCTGGCTTGGGTCACTGTCTGTGTGGAGTCTGCATGTTCTACCCATATCTACATGGGTTTCCTCCAAGTGCTCTGGTTTTCTCGCACAGTCTGAAAGATGTATGGGTTAGGTGGATTGACTGTACTAAATTGCACTTGGTACCGGGGAACTAGCTAGGGTGAATGCGTGGGGTTATAAGGATAAGACCTGGATGGGACTGTGGTCCGTGCAGGCTCGATGGGCTGAATGGCCTCCTGCATTGTAGGGATTCTAAGAAATAAAAGGACAGATTCTATGAAAAGTCATTACGTTGAATTTAGTATTGCGTTTCCATCCAGTGTGTGAACCAATTTATTGCATAATTCGATCTTTTCTATGCTGAGAATTGACTTTAAATGATGAGCAGTAGATGTTATGTGAGATAGTAGTGTCCATGAGAGATGGAACTGGAGGTTATTGGGGCTCCCTAAGGCAGTTTCTGATTGTACGCCTGTTCGTGATCAAACTCCTAACCGTCAATAAAATCTGTTTCTTTATCTCGGTGATTATCAACATTCTAGCATACAGACAAGCAGGAACATTCACCAGAGCCACGCAGGCATGGGAACAGCCCAACCACGGTGTACGGTGTATTCACATTCCCACAGAAACCAGTGGAAATGATTTCTGTCTCTGAAGATCTGCCACTGCCTGTTACTGAGAACGCGCTGGGCCCACTTGCCTCTCCAGATTATGCTGAGCCTTATACACCTCCCCCATCGACATTCTTAACACCAGCTGATCCCTTAAAATTAAATTTGGTAAGTAGTGTTTTATCTGAAACTTTGAAGTTTATTTAGTGTCACACGTAGACTTGCAATGAAATTACTGTGAAAATCTCCCAGTCATCTGTTTGGGTTACATTGAGGGAGAATTTAGCACACACAGTGCATATAACTAGCATGTTTTTTAGACTGTAGGAGGAAGCCAGAGCACCAGTAGGAAACCCACCCAGACACGGGGAGAATGTGCAAATTCTACATAGACAGTGACCCAAAGCTGGAACTGACTCCGGCACTATTAGTCAGTGGTGCTAATCACTGTGCCACCCATGAAATATTACGAGATCCTTTTACAATTTTTGGAAAAATATTACCAAGGTGGGGAGGGGTTTTAGATAAGGAGACTCAATTGGAAAGAAGAGTGAGATTTGCAGATGTGACATCACCTCCCTTGGAAGAATGTATGCAATTAATTAGTTTGAGTCTTATGGACTGTTAAATTGTAAGCAGATATGGCAGCCAAGTTGCATTTACAGTAGCAAGATCTGCAAACAACAATGAAATTGATCGTATTTTTCTTTTGTTGATAGTTTTGTTTGAAAATGGCATATTAAATTCAGATATTGGGAGAACTCTCTGCCCTTCTTCCAAATGTACATTTGGATGTCTATCTGAATGACAGGTTCAGGTTCAACATCTCACCCAAGGAAAGTGGTCATTAGAAAGTGATGTTGTTATTAGAAAGTGCTTGGATGCTCAAAAAAGATGACAATAAAAGCCCATAAGAAATAGGAACAGGGATAGGCCCTCAAGCCTACTCCATCTATCAATAGGATCATGGCTCATCCAACAACATTCCTCATGTCCACTCTCCTGACCTTTCCCCGTAACTCTCAATTCCCTTACTGATCAAAAATCTATCCATCTCAGTCTTAAATATACCCGAGGACTCTGTCTCCACAGCTCTCTGCAGCAAGGAGTTCCAAAGTCACTTAATCCTCTGAAAGAAGAAATTCTTCCTCATCTCAATTTTAAATAGCCATCCCTTTTATTCTGAGACTAACGGGCAGAGTTTTCCTATCTCACCTGCCATGGAAATCAGAGTAAGCAGGAGGCAGACCAGGCAAAGCTCGACTGACTTTGGTGGGATTTTCCAGTTTTGGAGCCGTAAAACCATGAGACAAAGGAACAGAATTAAGCCACTCGGCCCATCGAGTTTGCCCCACCATTCAATCATGGCTGATATTTTTCTCATCCTCACCTCCTGCCTTTTTCCCTTTAACCCCTGATCCCCTTTTTGATCAAGAACCTCTCTATCTCTTCAGATAGATGCCATCCACCAAATCCGGATGTGGGTTCAAATTTTCACTTCTACAACAAGTGGTTACGCTTCGGAAGACCATAAAACATAGAAGCAAAATTTAAAACTACCCGGCCCATCGAGTCTGCTTTGCCATTCAATCATGGCTAATTTTGTTTTTCTCATCCCCATTCTCCTGCCTTTTCCTCAGAACCCCTGATCGTCTTATTGATTTAAGAACTTATCTATCGCCGCCTTAAAGACACTGTGACCTGGTGTCCACAGCCTTCTGTGGCAAAGAGTTCCACAGATTCACCACTCTGGCTAAAGAAATTCCTCCTCATCTCTGTTTTAAAGATTGTCCCTTTAGCCTGAGGTTGTGCCCTCTGGTTCCAGTTTTTCTTACTAGTGGAAATGTCCTCTCCACATTCACTTGATCCTGACCTCTCAGCAGCCTGTGAGTTTCAATAAGACTCACCCTGCCTCCAGTCCTTCTAAATTCCAAGTAAAGACCTGAGTTCTCAGCCATTCATCATTCGACAAGCTCTTCATTCCAGAGATCATTCTCCTGAACCTCCTCTGGACCCTTTTCAAGGCCGGCAATTCCTTCTTTAGAGATGGAGTCCACAACTGCCAGAGAATTCCACCCTACACCCTCTGGCCCTAGACTTGCCCATGAGGGGTAATATCTCAGCATTTACCCTTTCAAGCCCTTTAAGAATCCTGTATGTTTCAATGAGATCACCTATCGTGCTTCTAAATTCCAGTGAGTAGAATCCCAACCTGTTTAACCTTTCCTCGTAAGACAATCTCTACATGCCAAGGATCATCCTAGTGAACCTTATGAACTGTCTCCAATTAAATATATATATTTTTTTAAGGGGATCAAAACTCCTCACATTTAGTCCTGATGTGGTCTCTCCAGTATCTTCTATGGTTAGAGTCATAGAGATTTACAGCATGAAAATAGGCCCTTTGGCCCATGCCACTCTTTCTTTTAAACCCCAAAGTTAGTCCCAAATGCCCACATTTGACCCATATCCCTCTATACTTTACCCATGTAACTGTCTAAATGCTTTTTAAAAGATAAAATTGTACCTGCCTTTACTACTACCTCTGGCAGCTTGTTCCAGACACTCATCACTCTCTCTGAAAAAATTGCCTCTCTGGACACTTCTGTATTTCCCCCCCCCCCCCACCTTAAACCTATGCCCTCTAGTTTTAAACTCCCCCACCTTTGGCAAAAGATATTAACTATTAGGTGATTTGTGCACCTCTATTTTATAGACATCTAAGAGATCACCCTTCAGCCTTCTACGCTCCAGAGAAAAATGTCCCAGTCTATCCAACCTCTCCTTGTAACTCAAACTATCAAGTCCCAATAGAATCCTAGTAAATCTTTTCTGCACTCTTTCTAGTTTAATAATATCCTTTTTTTGTTATACGAGGGTGTCAAGAGCTATATACAATATTCCAAATGTGGCCTTACCAAGGTCTTGTACAACTTCAACAAGAGGTCCCAACTCCTATAGTTGCAGCAAGATTTCCCTTTTCTTATATTCCAACCCCCTTGAAATAAGGACCAGCATTCCATTAGCCTTCCTGATTACCTGCTGCACCCATGTGCTAACTTTTCGTGTTTCGTGCAGAAGTACCCCAGATGCCTTTGTGTGGCAACTTTCTGCAATTTTTCTCCATTTAAATAACACTCTGTTCTTTTATTCTCTCGTTCCAAAATGAACAACTTCACATTTTCCCACATTATGGTTCGTTTGGCAATTTTTTGTCCACTTGCTTATCACTTACTGCCCACCTATCAATACCACTTTGTAAACAGCTTGTATTGTTTTTGCGACTTGCTTTCCCAGCTATTCTTGTGTCACTGGCAAATTGGCTACAGTCCATGCAGGCTCTGACAGTAATGCCACTTAAGGTTTAAGGATAAGGACATTAGGGGATTTTTAACGGATAATGAGCTACAAGAGTTCTGGAACTACTGGGATGAGCTTGACCTATAGTTCAAAGGTTCTCCTTTTGAGCCCTGACCTGTCTGAGGTGTATCTGCTGAAGCCTGTCATATGTTAACATTAGATATATTTGGACAAAGACTCCGCTGTAGATAGCCACTCTTGCATTACGTGGAATCATAGAATCCCTACAGTGCAGAAAAGTTAAAATTTATTTATTAGTCATAAGTAAGGCTCACATTAATACTGTAATGAAGTTACTGTGAAAATCCCCGAATTGCCACAGTCCAATGAATTTTTGTTTGGATCAATGAACCTAAACAGCACAACTTTCAGAATGTGGAAGGAAACCGGAGGCCATTTGGCCCATCAAGCTTGCATCGACCACAATCCCACTCAGGCCCTAGCCCCATAACCCTACATATTTACCTTGCTAACATTAACATTTACGCGCTGGCATTAAGGGACAATTTAGAACGGCCAATCCACCTAACCTACTCATCTTTGGACTGCGAAAAGAAACCCACACAGACACTGGGAGAATGTCTTTGTGGAGTTTGCATAGTCGCCCAAGGCCGGAATTGAACCTGGGTCCTTAGTGCTGTGAGGCAGCAGTGCTAACCATTGTGCGACGGTGCCGTTTATGGTTGCTTAATGATCTGTGCTGTTAATTGTGACGGAAGAAGATGGAATGTCAAGCATGATATGTATGCTGTTGGATGGTAAAGGCTCTGGAGTTATATGAATGACCTGTATTTGTTTCAGTCTGCGTACAAGCACAAATCATCACCTTTGCCAATACGAGGAAGCAGTATGAGAGTCAAGGAACGCAATGTTCTTACCTTGTCTCAGCCAACACCTTCATCAGAAAACGCATCTAATACTGAAAATTGCTGGTCACCGGGTTATGCGGAACCTATCGCAGCATTAAGACAGGAGCCAACACCTTCTGGGAATCGATTCCTTCATAGAGATGTAAGTGTGGCTCTAATCTTTTATAGAAATGTCTCATGATAAAGAAAGAGAACAACATTGAGTCAACGACACAAACAGGTCATTTTGCCCAACTAGTCTTAACTGTCTCTATGAGATTGCTTATTTAGGAAATATTATTTTAAGCAATTGAATCATCTTTGTAACTGTTCTGTGTTTTTGGGTCTTAAGCATTGGCTGAAATTCTACCACCTCACCATCCCCATCCCCACCCCCACCCGAATCAGGCTGAGTTCCCAGAACAGAAATCCCTGTTGGCCTTGGGTGGGATTTTCTAATCTTGCCCAAGCGAGGCCGTAAAATCCCACGCGTTGCACTTGCTTCTGCTGAACAAGTTGCCGTAAATGTTTCTTTTGTTTATCTCCAGATGATTTACAGCCGAGATTTGTCAAAAAAACACCAACCCAGAAGCTTTAAGGCATCAGGATCCAGCATCTCCAGGTTATCTCCCATTTCGCAACAGCCTGAAAGGACTACAATCGGCCATTGTTCAACTGGTGACGAAAGCACGAAAGACCTTCTGTCGCCAACATACGCTGTACCGTATGTTCCGTTCACGTTACGACCAGCCCCTCCAGCAAACCCTCTTTGGCTGAGAGAGGTAAGTGATGCTTTGCCAGAACTGGGTCAGTGATACAATACTTGACACTGAGATAGAATCGAGAAACCTGAGTCTGTTATTATATTAGAGAAGTTCCATAGTTTGGAAACAGCTCTGCTGTCATATTATAGATTGGAACTACATCATGTAACATTAGCAACAAGCATGTTCGTTTGTTTGTGTCAAATTCCTCTGATAATTTGAGCTAGGTGGTTTAAAACAGCACAGCTATAAATGTGTGAACATATTTGGTACTCATTTATTCCATAGGGCAACACTGGTTCACTCTTGGTGTTCTGTTAGGAGATTCAAGGGCCAGTCCTATGCATATAGTCTAGGCTGACTCTTTAGTGTGTCCCTGAGAGAGAGGCACAAGGATGCAGGCATGCTCAACTCTGATGTACACCACAGTTGAACAGCCCATGGTGCCCCACTCTCCAAGTGGAGGGGTTGAGCCACTGCTCGAGCAGCCATATGCACCAAAGGGCAACAAGGAGAATTGGAAAAGCCAAAACTAGCCACAAAACCCAGTGGCACAGCGGTTAGCACAGCTGCCTCACAGCGTGAGAGACCCGGGTGCGATTCCTGGCTTGGGTTGCTTTTTGTTCCTTCAGAAGGAACTCTTCAAAATGCAGCTAATGAAAATACAACAAAGCTTATTCCAATTTATAAATCAAAGAAAGGATTTAATAAAGAAACATTTGTTATTCCAAACTTGAGGCCTCATCCTAGGTCACTCCAAGCTTCCCACAATTCTGTATGGTTCCTTATTTATAGTTGATCAGCTGGCAATTACATCACTCTCATTGGTTCTATAGTTTACTGGGTCAACTGACCCTTACATTTTATTCCCATTGGTCACATTACATCCAATACAAAGTTATCACCGGTTACATTCCAACAACTATCAGAGTGGTGTCTGCACATTCTCCCTGTATCTGTGTGGGTTTCTCCAGGTACTCTGGTTTCCTCCCATAGTCCAAAAGACATACTGGTTAGATGCATTGGCCATGCTAAATTCACTCTGTGTATCTGAACAGGCGCCGGAGTGCGGGGATTTTCATAGTAACTTCATTGCAGTGTTAATGTAAACCCACTTGACACTAATAAACTTTTAAAAACTCGTATGTGGCAATGTTTACATGTGAGTTGATGCCAAAGGAAGGGGGGAATAGAAATCTCCAGAATGATCTCACTTTGTAATGACGCCAGTTGACAATGTTGCCTGACTGGGAGATAGAGAATATTCAAAAAGCAGAACTGAGCCATTTTTATTTACATTCTTTACCAGATCTGAATCAGGCCTTTCTGATAAGTGCAGGCTTGACTCAGTAAATATTTTTTTTTTCCGTATAAACTCAGCTCCAGTTATGGCAGTTTGCAAAATCCTTGTAAAGTGTGCAGAGCGTGAATACTTCCATTGTCTTCCAGCCGGTGTCCAGGCACAGTTCCTCACGGTTACCACGCGGAGCGGAGGTCCCACTCCGAAAGACCTTGTCGCAGCCGCCAGCCAAACCCAACCACGGCTACGGAAAGGATCACGGCTCATTTACAACCACCCTCCAGGATGTCCTCTTGTCCCCAGCGTACGCTGTGCCTTTCGCAGCTGTGAAGAAGCAGTCAGCCTCTCCTGCCCTCCGACTGACTGCAACAGCTGTAAGTCTAATTCAAATATAGATCCAATGCATTCAAAGCAACAACGTACTCCACAGGTCAGCTGGGAGAGAGCGAGGGAGGGTGGCATTCTCTGGCCCCTCAGCCGCATGTTTCTCCCGGTGGAATGTGGTGTGCCATCTTTCGGTTCCTCTGGAAATCCCATTGTTTCCAGGAAACCAGCAGCGTGGGACGCACTATCAGTGCGATGAATGGCTACGGAATTCTGGTCAGAGATTCTGCTGAAACGTAGAGCGGGATTTGATGGCCTCGTTCGTTCCGAAACTATTAAAATCCCACCACAGACCTTTCCATGGTCTGCCTCTTGCTCACTCCGATTCCGTGGACAGTAAAATTCCAGCTGGTAACTCTGCTTTGCTCTCTTCCAGCGGCTGCTGGATTTGCTGAGTAATTCCAGCATTTTTTTGCTTTTATTCCAGATTCCCAGCATTGTGCTGGAATATTTCATTGTGGTTTTTATTTGAACTGGTCAACACAGCGCCAAGTGGAGATAAGCAGAGACCTATGCAAGGTTTTCAGATCATTCCGTCTCCATCTTCCCTCCCTGGATGGGCCAACACCCTTTTTTTTGTACTGCTGCCAAATCTAGTTGGATGTGCTTCAAGAGATTTCATCATAAGATGTTTCATTTCCAACTGTCCTGTTCAAACAGTCCTTTCCCCTAATCTTCAAAATCTTCTTATAATGATTACCTGAAAGTGTTCCTTTAGAATTCCTACAGTGCATTCGGTCCATCGGTCCAAAGTGCGCCAACTTTTCAAAAGAGCATCCCACCAGCACCCCTCCTGTCCTATCTCTGCAGCCTCATGCATTTAACATGGCCAATCCATCTAACCTGCACATCTTTTGAAGTGTGGGAGGAAACTGGAGTACCTGAAGGAAACCCACGCATTGTAATTAGTATCACTCAGGGAGAATGCATAATTAAAATAAACCTGCCCCTTAGGCTGTCCGGAGATGAATCTTTAAGTCTTGGGGCCTCTGAGTCAATCCCAGAGGTTTTCAATTCTGTCCTTGTGGTCTATGAGGCTGCAGAGTGAGGGGAGGCTGTCATATGTATGACCGATGCTATACTCCTGTGACACCCACTTGCACACACAGATACACTCATAATGCACACATACGTATGCTGACACACAACATACGCAAACACATCGAATGACAGAATCCCTACAGTGCAGAAGGAAGCCATTCAGCCCATTGAACCTGCACCAACAACAATGCCACTTAGACCTATCCCCATAACCCCACGTATTTCCTCCGCTAGACCCCTGACAGAGTAAAAAATCTCTCAACACCAATTAAACAGGTTTGATTGATAGCACAAGCCACTAGCTTTCAGAGCGCTGCCCCTTCATCAGTGAGTGGGATTGATTCTCGGCTTGGATCACTCTGTGTGGAGTCTGCACGTTCCCCCTGTGTCTGTGTGGGTTCCCTCCGTTTCCTTCCATGGTCTGAAAGACATGCTGGTTAGGTGTGTTGGCCGTGTGTTAAATTCTTCCTCCTGTGTACCCAAACAGGCACCAGAGTGTGATGACTAGGGGATTTTCACAGTAACTTCATTGCACTGTTAATGTAAGCCTACTTGTGACATTAATAAATAAACCTTTTAAAATGCTGGGTGAAATTCTCACTTCCCACCTTCCAAGGGAATTGTAGTGGGTGGGACACGGATCATACAAAGGTCTGTTGATCTCCGGTGGGGTTTTCCAGCCTTGAGAAAGTCCCACCCTTTGCGTACACACCATGCTCTAGGCTGCTAATGCAGAAACCTGAGTTATCAACTCACCATGGCAAGTAGGAAACTTTAGTTCAGCCAATTAAAAAAATTGGAATAAAAAGGCAGTATAAAAATATTTGGATTGTCATTAATAATCCATTTGCTTCACTAATGTCCTTTAGGGAAGGAAATCTGCTATCCTTTCTAGTCCAAAAGATGTGTTGGTTAGGGTGCATTGGCTGTACTAAATTCTCCATCAGTGTACCCAAGCAGGTGCCAGAGTGTGGCGATTTTCATAGAAACTTCATTGCAGTGTTAATATGAGCCTACTTGTGACACTAATAATAATGTAAATAAACCAAAGCGATCTGGTTGACTGTTAAATGCCCTCTGAAATGGCCTAATGAGCCACTCAGTTGGGCAACTAGAGACGGGCAATAAGTACTGGCCTTGCCTGTGGCATCCACATCCTGTGGATGAATAAAAACAAGGCAAACATTCCTTCTCCAGTAATAACTGTGAACACCTGAGGCCAAAAGATAACAGGAAATGGTTTTAATTATGTGCAAACATTCCAAGGTGGTGTTGACGCAAGATGAATGCAAACTATAGTGTCACGGTATAATTAACAGGTGCTTCAGTTGAACACTAAGTTTCTTTTATCTGAGGGGAAAAAAATGTGTCACCAACTATTGGCCTGATGATGCATTCCTCTCAGTAACAATTAGAAAATAGGCTGTGCTGCGGACGTGATAAACTTCCAAAGTTGGGAATGTGTCTGGAATATGAGTTCAAATCCAACCCATGTTTATTATTGTCACAAGTAGGTTTACATTAGCATTGCAATGACGTTACTGTGAAAATCCCCACATTCCAGCGCCTGTTCAGGTATGCTGAGGGAGAATATAGTGTGGCCAAAGTATCTAACCAACACATCTTTCCAACTGAGAAGAAACTGGAGCATCCCCACGCAGACACAGAGAGAATGTCTGTCTGTGCGGGGTTTGCACAAGCCAGGAATTGATTCCTGATTCTGTGAGGCAACAGTGCTATCTACTGTGCCACCCAAATTTGGTGGTGATCCCCACTGCCAATAGCGCTGATTTTCTCTCACCAAGTTCCCTAACTCCAAGCAAAAATTGAACCAATTCACAACTCAAACGAGCACGAAGGTAGTAACCTCACCTGGAAAGTGAAAGAAATAACGTGTTTATCTCGTGCTTGACAATAGGAAGTGCTGAAAAAGCTTTACAGCCACTGTTTATTGCTGGAAACAATGCAGCCAATTGATGCACAGCAAGCTCCCACAAACAGGAAAGGGACAATGGCCAGATAACCTGGAAGAATTCATTGGTATGGGGCTCAGAAAATAGTTGTCACTTTCAGTTGAGACTTTCCTTCTGAGATTGGCACTGAGGGTCATTGTTGAGGCATTGTAGAAGAATTCTGCATCCAATCTTGCTCTGGGGAAGACTATCAATTGAGGATTTCATTCCTCCTTACTGTTAAATTCCTCCAAAGAAGATCAGAAAATTGTAAAAGCCAAGGGAAAGATATTACCGGCTCATCGATTGGCAAGGTGAGCTGGTAAGGGGGTCAAGAGTTATATTTAATGGGGAGGAGATGCTCAAGTGGGATGGAGATCTAGGATGTTGGGGTAAATTTACATTGTGTAAATTTACATTGTAAATTTACATTGAGCTTGGACACATGTACAATGGCGCCCCTAGGGCTCAGCATCTGGCTTCCTGGTATGAATAGGCTCTGCCCACTCCCCTTACTGGCGAGAATTAAATTTGAGGTAATTTTATTTCCTAATGCCATAAGATAATCTAGGGGACTTTATGGCTGCTCTTGTCCAAACCATAAAATTCCACCTGAGTGAATACACTTTCCCAATGTCTGCCCCTCTCCCATTCTGATTCCAGGGGGGGGGGCAGTAAAATTCCAACCAGCATCTGGGAACTCGTGGGCATAGTTTTCTCCTGTTTTTCATGCTAGTTAGACACGTAGAATTTTTTTTTTGTTAAGATTGCCCCCAAATAAAATTCCTTTGTGTCTATTTTCTCCAGCATGCCAGCAAACAGAATGGTTCCTTAGCAAGAGAGCAGTGGAGTGACACGCGGGGGTTGGGACCGGAATGCTTACCCCGCTCATCTCTGCCGTCGAGTTCTCAGTCAGAGAGCAGCTCCTGTTCGTACCCGGATGAAAATGCTTGGACTAACCCCCTGTCTCCACCGTACGCTGAACCATATCTCCCCCGGCCAGCGTCTCCCCTCGATCATTTCTGGATTAGGGGTGTAAGTATTTATGCTGGGGCACGAAAAGAGTTAATACAGTCACTGGAACAAGAGTATTAACCAGAAAGGAGGGTAGCAGTGGAAGGTTGAGGGGGAAGCATCTCAAACAAATGCCCCTTAGCCTATAGTGTGTTAAAAGGGTGGAATTTTTGGAGAAGACCAGGCTAGTTTTTAGGTTCAAATGGCAAATCCCTTGACTCTGCTGGTCTTCCATTCTTAATTCAGTGAGGTTCTTTTTTGCTGGGGTGTTCTGACTAAACTGGGCAGAGAGAGAGAGAGAGTCAACTGGATTCTGTACCTGTCATAGGAAAACAAACCCTTTCTAAAGAATAGACTGACACTAACTCACATTATTTGCTTGTTTGCCAGTAGTAAACTTGCCCGATATGATTGGGCGGCATAGTGGCACTGTGGTTAGCACTGCTGCCTCAATGCCAGGGACCCGGGTTCAATTCCAGCCTCTGGTCACTGTCAGTTTTCCCCGTGACTGCGTGGATTTCCTCCGACAGTCCAAAGATGTGTGGGCTGGCTGGATTGGCAATGCTAAGTTGACCCTAGTGTCAGGGGGAATTAGCAGGGTAAATATGTGGAGTTGCAAGAACGGGGCCTGGGTGAGATTGTGGTTGGCGCAGACTGAATGGCCTCCTCCTGCACCAAAGGGATTGTGTTTGTGTCGCAGATAGAGTGGTGTGGACTGGGGTAAGCACAGTAAGAATTCTCCAGGTTAAAGTCCAACAGGTTTATTTGGTAGCACACAAGCTTTCGCAGCGCATAGCACACACTCTGAAAGTAGATACAAGGCAGCATTTATTAACATTCCACACATCATTTATAATAAAGTCTTTATTCAATCTCATCATTGGCAAAAGAAACGGATGATGCCACAGAACTCTGCCCAGGTAATCAGCCCTGTCCAGGAAAGTAAAATATCCTCCTTCAATTATTATTCCTTTGTGGATCATTGTGAGTTCTGATATAATTAATTTCAGTTACGACTCAACCCAAAAGCAGTAACGCTGGGAGCGTAGGAAGAGAATTGGGAGAATCATGGCTGGTGGCCCCTCAATTCCTCGTTTATTGTAACCTGATGGGCTGGATCTCACGGAGGTGAGAGTCCTCACCCCTCTTTACCCCACCTCCAATCACCCATTGCAAGAGTAGGCCAACAGTAGATACATTCAAAGAAAGCTAGCCCCAGAGACTTAATGTGCTGCTGGTGGGAGTTTAAAGATACAATTATGGGATCCCTACAGTCCAGAAGGAGCCCATTGGGTCTGCAACGATTCCCTGACAGGTTGTCTTACCCATGCCCTCTCCCTCACCCTATCCCCCACAACCCCACACATCTACCATTCTAGAACGAGAAGTCGCAGTCTGAGGATGAAGGGTAGCAAATTTAAAACAGAATTGAGCAGAAACTATTTCTCCCTAAGGTTTGTGAATCTGTGGAATTCGCTATCCCAAAATGCAATGGATGCTGGGACAGTGAGTAAATTTAAGGAGGAGTTAGACAGATTTTTAATTGGGATGAAGGATTATGGGGAGAAGGTAGGAAAATGGGTATGAGGAGCATGTCAGTCGTGATCAAATGGTAGAGCAGGTTCGATGGGTCGAATGGCCTAATTCTGTTCTGATATCCAATGAATTTATGAACAATGACTAATCCATTTAACCTACATGTCTTGGGACATGTAAAGGGCAATTTAACATGGCCTAATCCATGTAATCTTCACATCTTTGGGCTATAGGAGGAAACCCACGCAGACACAAGGAAAACGTGCAAACTCCACACAGACAGTGACCTGAAGCCGGAATCGAACCCGGGTCCCTGGTGCTGTGAGACAGTCGTGCTAACTCCTGTCCTGTCTTGAATGGGACTTCACTTCCCAATAGATTAGCCAACAGCTTGAGCAATCCCGACACAGCCAGAACCCAGTAGTGGGACCAAGTGGAAGGGCAATAGTATCTGGAGTGAAGTAGGCCCTGGGCCTTTGGGAAGGGAAGAAATCTGGCAACCTTGGAAGGGGGAAGGGGGGAGGTGGGCGGGGAGTGAAGTGGGTGATAGTGTGTGGGTTTGGGAGGACAGATGAAGAGGTGTATCATCTTGCTGGGGTTGTCCCTGAGTTGCCCAGGGCACCCCTATGAAGGATGTCACCCGCTCCCCCCCCGCCCCCACCTCTTCCTTTTGTCTATTGAGCAGTTAGCCCACCTTGCCTCTCCCCCCCCCCCCCCCCGCTGCCCATGCCAACACATTTTACAACATGGGCATCACCTAATTGAGGTCAGCTGGTTTGTCAACAATTAATTATTCATTCAGAAATGACAGGCCGCTGATTTGAGTGCCTGCTGACCAATCACGGGAAGGGTTGGGCTGGGGTCCTTTCATATTTTATGTCCCTCCCAGTGCAGGGGATATATAATCCAGCCCTATGTAACTAAGGGAGTGATCTTACCACACTCCCATTGCAATGAGATTAGAGCATTTAGAACCCAATTAAATCTCCATTCACTCGAGCGGGATGGGAAAATCGCACTGCTGTGAAGGGTGGTAACATTCTGGCCTAAAGATCAAATTTTAGGGGAGAGTTGTCAGGGGCGATTCTCCCAAAAAATTTCTAAGTGCTGAATTGGCTGGAAAACTGGTACAATTCACTATTTGTATTTTTTTCAGTGGGAGTTCAGACTCGAGCAATATAGAGGCCACAATCTATCACTAAAAGCTCGGGGGAGGCGGGGCCTATTCTTGCCAGAGGCTGACAGTTCCAGAACTCTGCACATGCGTAGTGGGCCAGATCTGTCAGCCTGCTGTTTTTGGTGGCCAACTTGCTTGCTGGCTAGCCCAGGGACCCTCGCAATGCTGCCCCACCACCCCCCCACTAGTCTGACTGCACCCTCCCCTCCATTCGCAGGCCAATCCCAAACGACTCGACATGGAACACCCTGAACTCCAGCTCACCACCCCCTCTCACCAATCGCCTCCCCAACGGGAGCCAAACCTCCCCCTCCACAGCTGCCCACCCCCTCCCCAGCCTGCCACGATCACTGTCCTCCCTCTAAGCCTGACCGATTTCCCCATGTGGCAACAAGACCTTCTTTCCCCCCCAATCACCACCTAGGCTTCTGCCCATGGTAAGTGGTCAGTGCCAAGGTGCCCCCTGGGCATGGATACTTTGTCCCTTGTGCAGTGCCAGGGGTACAGGCTGGCACTGCCACAGTGTCCATACTCAAGGGACACCAGCCTCCACCACCCGACCTCATCCTGGGGAACCCTGATTGCGCCCCCTCATCCCTTCACTCCTGCAGGGTCTCTCGCTACTTCCCTGAAAGTGGAGTACTAGTCTGAACCCTGCTGAAGTGAAATAGTACTGGCGGGGTGGGAGATGTCAGCGAGCTTGGAGATTTCAGTCCGGGGCCCGATAATCATTTTTAAGTAACATTGAGATAAGATTTTAGTCATTTACCTGATGGTTTTCTGCATGGTTTGACCGCGCTGGATATCGGCCCACGTATGATTCACCCGGCACACCGTGCTGAAAGGTTAGTGAGGCGCGGAGGGAGAATCGCCCCTTGTATATTCAGGTTCATCATTTAAAGAAGCTGTGTTTTCAACCCGTACAGTGTTACTGTTCTGAACAATCCTTCCTCTTTTTCAGGAAGTATCGAAAAGAGGAACCACTGAGATTCCTGTCCAATATTCCAAAGGTACTAAATCCTGTTTTTTTTTAAGCAAAAGAAATAGTTTAACCCCAAGGAAGTGGCTGTTACCCCCAGTAGGATAGAGATGTTCAGGTGGTTAAGTAGCCTGTCTGCATCAATAGTCAAGGCTGGCTGATGGTGGTATTGTCACTGGACTAGTAATCCAGAGACCCAGGCTAATGCTCCGGGGACAAGGGTTCAAATCCCACCAAGGCAGCTGGTGGAATTTAAATTCAATTAATCTGAAATCAAAAGTCTCAGTAAGCTATTGTTTGTTCTTATAGAAAAATAATCTACCTGGTTCACTGATGACAGATTCCCTTCGGTAATCAATATCGGGCCTATGTGATATCTGAGTCCAGACCTATACAACGTGGTTGACTCTTAACTGCCTTCTGAAATGGCCTCTCAGTTGTCAAGGCAACAAAGGCTGGCTTTTGCCAGTTTCGTCTATATTCCAAGAACAATTGCAGCTCTGCCAATGACCAAGAGGTGGGGATCTCTGCCTGATCAGGCACAAAGCTGCCATCCATCTCAAATGTCTTTCATTACTTCTCAAACCCTACAGCAGAGAAAGAGGCCATTTGGCCCATTGAGGTTGCACTAACCCTCTGAAACACACCTCTACCTAATCCCATTCACCTGTCCTATCTGTGTAACCGTGTACATTCATCATGACCAATCCACTTAACCTACCCATCTTTAGAGAATGACGGGCAATTTAGCATGATCAAATCCACCTAACTTTCACATCTTTGGACACTAAGGGGCAATTTAGCATGGCCAATCCATCTAACCTACACATCTTTGGAATGTGGAAGGAAACCGGAGCGACCAGAGAAAACCCACGCAGACATGGAGAACACAGAGTGACCCAAGGCCGGAATTGAACCCGGGTCCTGCTGCTGTGAGACAGCAGTGCTAACCACTGTGCCACTATATAGGCACATTACAGAGTGGGACATTCTGTGTAGGCTCAAAACATTGGCTGTATTCTCTCCCTATAGATGCTGTCAGACCTGCTGAGGTATTCCAGCATTTTCTGTTTTTGGATCCACAGGGTGGGGGGGAAGGGGAGGAATTATGAGAAGAAACATTCCCCAGATGCTAGTTTCAGGTTTAGCAATTCGTGTAAAATCTTGTAAGAGAAAGTTTGGCGCAGTTAGGTAAGACTGTGTGAATTGGCTGCACAGTTCATGATAAAATATCTTCCTGATCCAAGTAAATCCAACTAAATGATTTTTAATCTTGCCTTAAGTTGCCTTTCGCCATTGTTGCTTATCGAAACCGGGGAGAAAACACTCATTCAGTTGTGTTTTTGTGGAATTCATACTTGAAGAAGGATCAAAGAGTTTAGTCAGTGGTGTTGATCTAATACCTGTTCTGTATGGAGCAGACTGACAGCACCTTCCCAAGGTATGAATGACTCACGGTCGGATAGCAGTTTGCCCGGGCAAAGGCAGACAGGAATGGTGACCTTAACTCCAGACCTGCTCCCCAAACAGGAAAATCAACTCAGATCTTTGTCATCTGTATTTGCTGTTGAGCTCTAGTTCTGACCCCTCCCCTGCCTGGTGGTCTAGTTCACCCTCAAAACTATTGATTCCAGCTCTGGATGTTGTTTTTGTTTTTAAAAAGCTTTGTTCTCAGGATGTGAGTAAGGCTAATGTTTATTGTCCATCCTTAATTACTCCCGGGGAGTTAGTAGTGGACTGCCACCTTGAACAGCTGTAGTGGTCCACCCATTTTACCCTTTCCTGGCACAACTGTGTCTTGCTAGGCCTTAGCCCCGCTAGGTTTCCACCTTGGGCAACCTTTCTCCTGAACATGGGTGATGAGATTCTGCACTGTGTGTTAGAGGCGATTTGAACATAAGAACATAAGAAATAGGAGCAGGAGTAGGCCATCTAACCCTTCGAGCCTGCCCCTCCATTCAATAAGACCATAGCTGATCTGAAGTAGATCAGTTCCACTTCCCCGCTTTCTCCCCATAACCCTTAATTCCCTTATCCATCAGAAATCTACCTACCCGTGACTTAAATATATTCAACAAGGTAGCCTCCACTACTTCAATGGGCAGAGAATTCCAGAGATTCACCATGCTTTGAGTGACAAAGTTCCTCCTCAACTCTATTTTAAACTGCCCCTGCCCCCCTTATTTTGAGGCTGTGTTCTCTAGTTCCGCTTTCCTTTCTAAGCGGAAAGAATCTCTCTACCTTCTTGCTATCTACCTTGCTGTGCTCACTTGGGCCCAGGACTCATAAAGCACTCGGAGAAATGAGATAACTGCTATATAAATGCAGCTTTGCTCCTCTCACCACTATTCCTTTACTACGTGCAGATAGGAACACAATCTTCTTTTTCATGTGAAGAAGGGTTTTACCAGGATGAGGTCATTCCAAATTCCATTGACCTCAACAGGTCTGGAAAATCCTCTTGGTGGGAAGGGCTGTAAAATTCTGCTCTTGGGGTAAAAAAACAGGGTCCAACTCATGGCATCAGCCATTTTCCCCCTACCTTGCTATTCACCCCTCACCCTGTTCCCCACCAACTCCATAAGCATATCTAACAAAAGGCAAATATAAGTCAATCATATTGTATTGTGTGTTTCTTTCCCAATGGCATTATTTCCTGATTAACATTTAGGTGATCAGGTTTTCTGAGTCACAGCATGTGCAGTGCTACAACTGTAAGGCCGTGTGTAAAGATTTATTCCACATTGCCATCAAACTGCATACAATGCCAGTTTCTTTTTATTCATTCACGGAATGGGGTTCATGTGGTTAGCAATGCTGCCACACAGCTCCAGGGACCCAGGTTTGATTATGGACCTGGGTCACTCATTATCTGTGTGGAGTCTGCGTGGGTTTCCTCTGGGTGCTCCAGTTTCCTCCTACAATCCAAAGATGTCCAGGTTAGGTTGATTGGCCGTGCTAAATTGCCCCTTAGTTTCAGCAGATTAGCAGGGTAAATACGTGGTGTTATGAGGATAAGGCCTGCGAGGGATTGTGGTGGGTGCAGACTCAATGGGCCAAATGGCCTCCTTCTGCACTCTTGTGATTCTGTGATATGGGTGTCACTGTCTGGGCATTTATTGCCCATTCCTGAGGGCAGTTAGAAGCCAACCAAATTGGATGTAGTTTGGAGTCACATGCAGGCCAGGTTAGGTGAGGACAGCAGATTTCCTTCCCTAAAGGACATTGGTGAATTTTTGTGAAATGATTTTGTGGTCGCCATTAGACTTTTAATCCTAGATTTTATTGAATTCCAATCTCACCATCTGCCATTGTGGGATTCGAACTCGGATCCCCAGAGCATTTCCCAGGGTCTCTGCGTTACTAGTCCAGTAACAATACCACTGCCTCCCCAATGTCAACAAGGTCTCAGTGTCTGGTTTAGGAATTTTCAGAACGGAGACATAAGAAGTCCTTCCCAAATGTGCAGACCTGTAAAACTGCAGTAGAATAAAGGTGTGAGAAAATGCAAGCATCAGCGTAGCTTTCTTTAGACTTTGAGAGTCAAAGAGTTCAGGAACCACATTTGGCCACATGTTGGACAACCTCAGTGCAGCTCCTTCATTTATGAACTAAATCATATCGCAAATATAGCCCGAAACAAAATATCATAGATGCTGGAAATCTGAAATCAAAACAAGAAATGTTCAGGGAAATGGAGTGGGGATTCTCTGGCTATTCACGCCATCTAGTTCACCAGTCCTATCTTGCCGCAGTGAATGGGGATTTGGCTGAGCTCCAGATTCTCTGTCCTCTCTGCCAGCGGCAGCGGGGCATGAACGGGCGGAGAATCCTGGCCAACATTTCAAGATCAACAACCTTGCATCGGAACTGGGAAAAGTTATGGCTGTGAAGGTTTGAAGCAAGTGAAAAGTGGCGAGGAGGATGGAGAAAGAAAAAGAAACAAAAGGGAATGGCTCAGCTCGGGAGGGAAGGTTCATGATTTTGCCATTTACATCTCCACTAAACACGTGGGGGTAAATCTTCTGCTCAGGTTGATGGACTGTTTAAAGGTTCATTGACCTCGGGTGCAAATTTCCAGCTTTGGGGCAGATATGACTAGAAGTCCTGACCGTCTTTTTGTTTCTTTGCCAGTTCCATTAGCAGTCACTTCCACCATCCACCCTTTTGTCGTTTAATATCTCCTGTCCCAGTTAAGAGAAGCACGTTACAAAAGACTTGATTGGCTGGAATTCTCCCATTCCATCCGCCACTAGAATTTTAGCAGGTGGATTGCAGAGAATATGAAACAGTCAGGCAGGAATTTCCAGCTTTTAGACCAGCATAGCCAGAGAATTCCGCTCAAAGTTTCAATTAATGATCAAAACCTGCTCATTACAAGCAAGAGAATAAAAATGAATAGAGATGATATTAGAATATAACATAGTTAACTTTTAATTGTTAGTGCTTTGGACTTGGGATGAAAAAACTTAGCATGTTTTCTCTCTCCTTTTTCCAGATGACTGCTCTGAATATTATGCAATTTTGCAACTTTTAGACAGCTACCGAGAAGGTGATTTGTTCTCTATATTATCATATAGCCAATAGAAATGTATTGAAAGTCTCTTTTAGTCATGTTGTCAAAGGTCTCATTAAGCCATAGTGACTGCAAGGCTCAAGTTTCATTCACGGTCTAACCAAACCTCAGTCAGGTCGACTGTGCACTGTTAGAAACGGGTACAGTCTTAATCCATGATTCCAGATCAGGGGTAGATATGGGGAATGATTCTGTCATCCCTGTGTGGAGCTGGAGCACAGGCCAGAATATTGTCAAACTGTGTGTGTGTGTGTGTGTGTGGAGTTTGCACATTCTCCCCATGTCTATATGGGTTTCCTTCTGTTTCCTCCCACAGCCCAAAGATGTGCGGGTTAGGTTGATTGGCTATGCCAAATTGCCCCTTAGTGTGAGGGGGGACTAGCTAGGTTTAGTAGATGAGATTACAGGAATAGGACGGCATGGTGGCATAGTGGTTAGTGCTGTTGCCTCACAGTGCCAGAGACCCAGGTTCAATTCTGGCCTCAGGTCAATATCTGTGTGGAGTTTGCACATTGCCCCTGTGTTTGCATAGGTTTCCTCTGGGTGCTCTGGTCTCCTCCCATAGTCCAAAGATGTGCAGGTTAGGTGGTTTGGCGCTGCTCAATTGAGTCAGGGGGATTAACAGTGGCGTTATGGGAATAGGGCTGGTATCATGGTCAGTGTAGACTCAATGGCCTCCTTCTGTACTGTCAGGATTCTATGGTCTTATTGAAAGGCAGAGCACACTCAAAGGGCCTGATCCTATGTTTCTGTTGGCCAACTCTGCTGGAACAAAGCAAAAACACCACCTAAGGAAGACTGAGACTTTATCTTAGACAAAACACAGCTTCCTGCCAGCATGATGCGATAATCCATGTGCTTTGCAGGATGGTTTAATCTGCACCAGTTGCTGACTAACCTAACACAGTGAAGAAATAAGCTGAGCTTTGTAGGCCCAAGGAAAGCCTCAGGATTTCGCTGTGCAGAAATATTATGAAGAGGTGAAGAGTTCATACAGAATTCCTTTCAATGGGAGTGATTTGAGACCAGTTCACACCCTGTCTGAATATGTCAAGCATCTCTGTACATTAATCGTTGCAGAGTGTAATTATAGAGCCTTTGTTTTTTTCGCAATGATGCACAGGCTGAGTCTGATGGGATTTATGTCGATATGCTGACATTGTGTTTGTGAGGAATGAGATAGGGCAGGACCCATTGAGGTCTAGACTTGTGGCCATAGAGGTTTAGACTGTTCCAAAGTGGGCAAACACGAATAAAACCGAGTAGAGAGTGCGGAGAAGGTTTACCAGGATGTTGTCTGGTCTGGAGGGCTTTGGCTGTGAGGAGAGGTTGGATAAACTCAGATTGTTTTCATTGGAAAGATGGAGGCTGAGGGGGGCAACCTGATAGAAGTCTACAAAATTCTGAGAGGCATATGTATGAGGAGAGATTGATGTATAAGGGAAGATTTGGCTCAGTTAGGATTGTTTTCACTGGAGTTCAGATGGATGAGGGGGGCCTCTCATACAGACTTACAAAATTCTAACAGGATGAAGCAGAGTAGATGCAGGGAGGATATTCCTGATGGTGAGGGAGTCCAGAATCAGGGGTCACAGTCTGAAGATTCAGAATAGACCATTTAGGACAGAGGAGAGGAGACATTTCTTCACCCAAAGAGTAGAACATAGAACATAGAACAATACAGCACAAACAGGCCCTTTGTCCCACGAGTTGCGCCGATCACATCTACCAATCCACAGACCTATCTATAACCCCCTATCCTATTCTTTTCCATATACTCATCCAGAAGTCTCTTAAAAGACCCCAGTGAGCTTGCCTCAACATTTGGGGCGAATGGGATCAAAGGTTGTGGGGAAAATGCAGGATTAGGCTATTGAGTTGGACAATCAGCCATGGTCGTAAAACAATTAGATGGGCTCAAAGGGCCGAATGGCCTCCTTCAGCTCCTGTGTTTCTATACATAGAGAGTCAGATTTTTTTTCCTGGGTGGAAAGGTCAAGCACAAGAGAGCACAGGTTTAAGGTGAAAGGAGGAAAGTTTAGGGGAGATGTGTGGAGAATGTTTTTCACACAGAGGGTGGTGGGTGCTTGGAACACGCTGCCAGTGGGGGTACTGGAAGCAGGCACGTTAGCAACATTCAAGGTGCATCTTGAACAGGAGGCGAACGGTCATCCAAACTCAACATTGTTCCTACTCTCTCTCTCTCTCTCCCCATGGATACTGTCAGACTTGCTGAGTCAGAGTTACTTTTACTAAGCTCATCTTCAGGAGACGTTTATTCCTGGACAAGATCCAAAATGATTGGAAAACCAATTAACAAAGTACCCATATTAGAGGCAGTGATGTGCATAAAATCTCAGCTGACATTTTAAATTACGTTGTGAGAAAATTTCTGTGAAAAAAGCATGTGGCGACTACAGCTGGTTAACTCTGTGACCTTTTCCCCCACAGGCAAGAACATAAGTTGGTATAGTGATGACAGCAGATATTCCTTAACGTCATCGGAGCACACCTACGCAGAGCTGGAGAGTGTTCCAGATGACTCTGACTATGCTTTTTGGGATTTTGACTTTAAGCAACAAGATATTCCGCATCTTTCTGCCCCGACCCTTCTGAAGCTACGTCAGCGAGGGATCGTTGATTCGCGGCTTCAGGGAAAGTTGCACAGATGGTCATGAATACCTTCTCTGAACTTGTGCGTCACCATGTTTTTGGAAAACTCTCCCATTTTGAAAGTAGAATGGGATGTGTCAATATTGACTCGTGGTTGTAGCTCCCTTCTAATGCTGCCAGACTTCAAGGAGAGGTTCAGAGAACCTTTGAACCATTTCTTTGCTCCTCCTTCAGAACCCCTCTGGAGTATGCCCCCAGAAGTGGACATTGTTGAGTTGGGGAAAACATGACCTGGAGGGAGAGAGAATTTCTGGCTATCTGGATAAGGACGGATTGTATGTCCACATTCTCCCCAGGAATGGAAAATTCCAGTTGAGGTCAACGGACCTCTTGCACAGTCCATGTCCCATTTGCTACAATTCCTGTGGCAGGTGTGATGGGAGAATTCCACCTTGACCATTCATCATCCCTTGGCAAAGTGTTTACTTGAGTTTTGCAACCTGTGATTCTGGGCCAGATTAAACATAAAAAAAAACAGTTACAATATTTGTGAAATAATTCATCATGTGAGCTGGTCTTACATCATTCTCACCATATTGTTGTTATTCATATTTTTAATAATATTTCTATTTGCTTTGTTTCATGCATTTTATGTAAAGACGTGTAATAGGTCACTCTGATAATCCTAACTGACAACTTTTATTCTAATAACTTGTCTGAAGTGTGTGTTTTGTAACAAATGATGTTTAATTATTATGTGTATTGTAATTTTTTTTATATAATGAAGCATCCTGTGACATTATTATTTGTGTCAGATGTCATTTTTTGTGAATCCAGCCTATGGCAGGAGCGTAGCTAGCCCCTAAAGTTAAGGGGAACGAGCACATAAAGTTGCCACACTGCATGTCAAATAATTTTAAATTCATTGTACATTTTTATTTTGTATTTAAAATCAAATCATCATAAAAACATGTTATTTAATCATTTTACATTTTAAACATAAAATGAAACCAAAACTTGGTCTCAACTGCCTGTTCGTCGCAGTGGCTGCATATTTAAGTCCTTCATGGCCCCTGCAATTATCCTCGGGATTTCATGCCCACTTGGGAGATTGCAGGCCTTCCTCGCTGCCTGAAATCTGTATCGCATCCCACGATTGCAGTACACGGATCAAAGACTTCAGATCTCAAGAAGAGATCTGAGGGGCCCTTGAGGAACATCCTGTTTGAAAAAGCGCCACTTTTGGAGAATGTGGTCACTCCCTTTTAGCTACACCACTGGCCTATGATAGAAGAGAATTAGAACATAAGAACTAGGAGCAAGAGTAGACCACCTTGCCCCTCAAGCCTGCTCCACCATTCAATAAGATCATGAGTGGGTTTTTTTTCCCCATGGACCCACTTACCCACCCGCTCACCATAACTTTTAATTCCTTCACTGTTGAAATCTATTTATCCTTGCCTTTAAAAACATTTCAATGAGGTGCCTGGATCTCGCTGGCTGGGGAAGTAGTGGAAGTGACTTCTAAGGTAGTGACTTCTAAGGGGTGTCTTAACAAATACATGAATACATTGAGAATACTTCTCAGAAGGTAGAGGGCTTTAAGTTGGGCAGTATGGTTGCTGTAGTTTTCTTTGTTCTTTGAGATAGCCTCAACTTCTTCACTGAGGCAGCGAATTCCACAGATTCATAACCCTTTGTGTGAAGAAGTTCCTCCTCAACTCAGTCCTGAATTTGCTTTCCCCTTATTTTGAGGCTATGTCCCCTAGTTCTAGTTTCACTGCTAGTGGAAACAACTTGCCTGCCTCTAACTTATTTATTCCCTTCATAATCTTAAGTTTCTATAAGATTGCGCCTCATTCTTCTGAATTCCAATGAGTATAGTCCCAGTCTCCTCGTAAGCCAACCCTGGAATTGACTTAGTGAATCTCCTCTGCAGCCCCTCCAGTATCAGTATATCCTTGCTCAAGTAAGGAGAGCAAAACTGTACACAGTTCAACTCTGAGGCTGAGAAACCCACACAGACAGGTGGGGAGGACGTGCAGATTCCAAGCAGACAGTGACCCAAGCCAGGAATCAAACCCAGGTTCCTGGCACTGTGACAGAGCTGTGCTAACCATTATGCCACCCTAATTTCACCAACGCTGTTGCAGATGATCTAATAATAACACATTGCTCACAGTTAATTGTAGGGAGTATTACGTCTACGCCACTAACTGGGCCTGATTGTCAGTTAGTGAATTGGAACGATTTTGTTCATTCCTTGTTTCTAGTCAAATAAGCCTTCGTTTTGCTGAGGCCTGGGTCAGCAGTGTGAGAGAATATTCACATGTGTCTGGGTGATTTCACCTTCAAACACCCAGGAAATTCAATCACCATCCAGGACAAGTTAGGCCATTTGATCAGCACCCCTGTCCATCGCTTTGACCTGCAAGTATATCTTTGATGTGATTTATTATTGTCACATGTGTTAGATTACAGTGAAAAGTATTGTTTCTTGCGTGCTATACGGACAAAGCATACCATTCATAGAGAAAGAAACGAGAGAGTGCAGAATGTAGTGTTACTGTCACAGCTAGGGTGTAGAGAAAGATCAACTTGATGTAAAGTAGGTCCATTCAAAAGTCTGACAGCAGCAGGGAAGGAACTGCTCTTGAACCGGTTTGGTAATCGATCTTAGACTTTTTGTATCTTTTTCCCAAAGAAAAAAAGTAGAAGAGAGAATGTCCAAGGTGCATGGAGTCCTTAGTTAAGTTGGCTACTTTGCCAAGGCAGCGGGAAGTGTAGACAGAGTCAATGGATGGGAAGTTGGTTTTGCCATTCCTTTGCAGTCACTGGATCAAAATCCTGGAATCCCCTGCCTAACGCACTGTGCGTCAACCCACAACATGTAGACTGCAGCGACTCAAGAAGGCAGCCAACCACCACCTTCTCAAGGGCAACTAGGAATGGGCAATAAATGCTGGCCTAGCCAGCGACACCTATGTCTCATGAATGAATAAAAACACATTCACCTCCTTCACCACTTTGGCACATAGTGGCAGCAGCAGTGTTCACCAACTACAGGATTCGCTGCACCAACTCGCCAAAGTTCCTTCAAAAGCCTTTTCCAGACCTGTGACCGCTACCACCTGGAAGGCCAAAGGCAGCAGATACAGGGGAACAGCACAGCCTGCAAGTTGCCCTCCAAGCCCCACGCCATCCTGACTTGGAAATGTATTAGAAATGTGTTCCTTCATAATCCTGGAATCCCCTCCCTAACTATATAACTACACAATGTTATAAAACAAGGACAATTAGTGATGGGAAAAATGTGTTGATCTTCCAATGGACAAGATTAAAAAGCAAAGGGCAATTTACTTTTAGCACCTGGGATGTAAGTGCTGCTGACAAGGTCAGCATTTGTTGCCCCTCCAAATTGAGGGCAGTTAAGGATCAATCACATTGCTGTGAGTCTGGTATGACGTAGGCTAAACTGGCTAAGGATGGCAGATTCCCTTTCCTAAAGAGCATTGGTTAACAGTCGAGATTTTATGATAGTAACTTCAACATTACCATTACTGATCACCACTCAGGCAGCACGGTGGCACAGTGGATAGCACTGCTGCCTCACAGTGCCAGGGACTTGCAAAGTCACTGTCTATGTGGAGTTTACATATTCTCCCTGTGTCTACATAGGTTTCTTCTGGGTTTTGGTCTCCTTTCACACTCCATAGATGCGTGGGTTAGGTCTATTGGCCATGCTAAATTGTCCCTTAGTGTTAGAGGGAATAGGACTGTAAATATGTAGGGTTACAGAGATGAGGCCTGGATAGGATTGATGTTGGTGCAGGCTGATGGGTCAAATGGCTTCCTTCTGCACTGTAGATTCTAGACTGAGACTAGCTTTAAATTCAAGATCTACTTTTCATCCATTTGATCCTTAATCCCACTAATAGCCTCAATGGGATTTGAAGCCAAGCCCCCTGGCATTAACCTGGAGCTCATTACTGGTTCATACTTCACTATTGCCTCCCCTATCTCTTTCTGCTACATGACCTGCCTTTCACCTCAAATGATGATGGATTTTCTATTTGTTGCATCATCTTCTAAGGTCTGAAGGTCACAGTAAAGAGACTGATCCCTGGCAGGATTGTCTAAGAGGAGAGATTGAGTTAACTGGGCGTGGTGTCACTGGAGTTCAAAAGAATGAGAGGGGATCTCATCGAAATGTATACACCCCTGACAGGGCTGAGCAGACTGGATGCAGGGATGTTATTCCCTCTGGATGGGGGTCTAGGACAAGGAATCACAGCCTTGGGATGCAGGGTAGGTCATTTAGGACTGAGATCTTCACTCAGAAGGTGGTGAATCTGTGGAATTCTCTACCACAGAAAGACTCAACTCTCTAAAGGAAATGGATGCATTTAAAGTTTATTTATTAGTCACAAGTAAAACTTACATGAACACTGCAATGAAGTTACTGTGAAAATTCCCTGTCACATTCCTGTTCAGCTACACTGAGAGAGAGTTTAGTATGGCCAGCGTCCCTAACTAGCACATCTTTTGGACTGTGGGAGGAAACCAGAGCAACCAGAAGAAATTCATGCAGAGACAGGGAGAACGTGCACAGACAGTGACCCAAACCGGGAATCGAACCCATATCCCTGGAGCTGTGAGGCAGCAGTACTAACCACTGGGCCACTGTGCCGTCCCGGGGAGGAGGGGAGAGGTGTGGAACGGTAGCTCATCTGTGACAATAATGACTTTACTTTAAGGAGACACCTTAGACTTTCCCTGAAAGATTGGCTATTTACAAATACGGTAATGAGCTATCCCTCCCTTTGCTAATTCATGAGTGATTTCCGGCACAGGGCAGCCTGTGCTCTTTAACAGTTATTTATAACCAGCTTTATAAAGAGTATACATGTCACCAGCTTGTCCAGATAATACAGTCAGTAACAGCTGTATGTGGGAATCATGCGCAAATGGATAAGTTGGTCCTCGAGCAAATTCATTACACAGAATGAAACTGAGACTTTTTCTTGCGCAGGGATTCCTCTGAATGAACCTTATCGAGTGTTCCAAAGTTCTTGTGGAGCAAATAATTGCACAGCAATATTGTCTGATTCCCCATACAAGTGAGGGGCAAAGGACACAGGTTCAGGATTGCTAAATTCAAGATCAAGACCAGAGATATTTCTTCATTCAGGTGATGGGCAATAATTAGCGCAGACTGTCAGCAAGGAAACAGGACTTGGAACCATTTTGAGGAGTCGGGGGACATTAAGATTTGGGGTTCAGGGCTTTGTTCCCACTTCGCTACCTTGCTATCCATGACTAAAGTGGTTTGTTTTGCTATTTTATTAAGGAACCAAAAGCCATTTGAGAATTTATTTCATAGGATTACACAACACCAGGAGAGGCCATTCAGCTCATTGTGTTCATGCTAGCTCTTTGAGAGAGCTACTCCATCATATATTCATAGAACCCCTACAGTGCGGAAGGAGGCAAATAAACCTATCGAGTCTGCACCGGCCATAATCCCACCCAGGTCCTATTCCCACAACTCCATCTATTTACCCTAGTTAGCCCCCCTGATACTGAGGGACAGTTTAGCACGGCCAATCCACCTAACCCCACTATGGGAGAACAATGGAGCACCAGGAGGAAAGCCACGCCAACAAGAGAGAACGCGCAAACTCTGTACAGATCCAAGCTGGGAATTGAAGCCAGGTCCCTGGCACCATGAGGCAGCAATGCCAACCACTGTGCCACCATGTTGCCCCACGGTCAGTCCTAATACTTTAACGCTTTCCAGTAAATATTTCCTTTTCATGTAGAGATCCCATTCCCCTATCCACTTTCATCAGCCTTCCAGACACTGCAGGACAGATCACACAAACACAGTGCTCCCAAAGAAATCCTACAGTTGCCTTTCATTCTTTTGCTAATTTCCTTCTGTGATCCTCTGCTTCCTGATTCTCTTCTCCCTCAGGACGTAGGCTTCTTTAAAAATATTACCAACTTTTCGTTCGTCATCAGTTCCTACTGCATTTGGGCTCACAATTAAAAAGGGCCTTGTATTTACTGGGCAGCATGGGCAAGTTGGGCTGAATGGCCTGTTTCCATGCTGTAAATCTCTATGACTTAAGTAGCACCTTCTCACATCTTCAGGATCTACCAAAGCTCTTCCCAACTAATGTTTCTGAAGTGCAGTCACTATATCTGGAGGCAAACGTGTTAGTTACACTGCGCATAGAATCATTGAATTCCCTACAGTGTAGAAGAGGTCATTCAACACATCGGGTCTACACCAACGACAATCCCATCCGTTTGCATCCCTGTAACCCCATTTATTTACCCCGCTAACCTATGCATCCCAGGACACAAAGGGGTAATTTATCTTGGCCAATGCTAACCCACATATCTTTGGACTGTAGGGGGAAACCGGGGCACACGAGGGAACACTCGCAAGTGAACATGCAGACAGTCGGGAATCAAACTCAGGTCTCTGGAGCTGTGAGCGAGCAATGTTAACCACTGTGCCACTCGTGTGGGGCTATCCCCCTAATCCCCCACATTTACCATCTCCCTAACCTAGTGACTGAGTGTATACAGCACAGAAGCTGTGTATGCTCCACTTGACCCTGCTATTTCAGGCTTGTCCAAGGTATGGTCCATAGGCCACACTCTGGACCACCCTGCCTCTCTATTTGGCCTCATGGTGCCTCTACACAAAATACAGGTCAGTGGAATTGACATGGCTGCAAGAAGTTCTCCTCCAATCAGATAGTTTCTCTCCTGCATTAGTGTTCGATCGGCCTATCAGCAGCAAACATGGGAACAGAGTGGTCTCTGATTGGATGGGCAGTGAAAGGTGTGAAGGTTAGTGTGTTTTCACAGTGTGTTCTCTCTATACTTTTGGCTGCTCTCCCCCTCTGTCTCCCTCTCTCTCTTGTCTTCCCACACAGGCACCGCCTGCAAAAGGAGTACAGTGGTCAAAATAGTGAAGATGCCTAGGGGCTGCGAGGAACGGAAGTTGTAGCAACAGTGCCCTGCCCGGTCTCCCACCCAGGACAGCTGCAGTCTCAGAATGTGTCTGCAGTGAGGAAACCCATCTTAGCACCTTCACAGCTGTCCCGAATTCCTTCTGAGGTAAAGTGTCAGAATCTTCCAGATCCAGGCGGCTAGTAGTGAGTCTGTGTGAGTGACATTTGGGTCAACCACATTGTGTGGTCCTGAAGTCACATGTAGGCCAGACCAGATAAGGACGGCAGATTTCCTTCCGTAAAGAACATTAGTGAACCAGGTGGGTTTTTCTGACAATTAGCAATGACTTCATGATTATCATGTAGATATGCAGACATAGGACTAGGGTGGACACGGTAAGAAGTCCCACAACACCAGATTAAAGTCCAGCAGGTTTATTTGGTGAAGAGGCAGCACTCTGAAAACTTGTGCTACCAAATAAACCCGTTGGACTTTAACCTGGTGTGGTGAGACTTCTCACTGTTTATGGTCATCATCCACTTTTTATTCAATTCAAATATCAAGTCCAGTGACAACTCCCACTACGCCACTCACTGGAACAGCACAGTGGCACAGTATTTAGACCTGCTGCCTCACGTTGCCAGGGATCTGCGTTCGAATCCCGGCTTGGGTCACTGTGCGAAGTCTGCATGTTCTCCCCATGTCTGCGTGGGTTTCCTCCAGGTGCTCTGATTTCCTCCTACAGTCTGAAAGTTGAGTAGGTTAGGTGTATTGTACCCTAATATAAGCCTACTTGTGACACTAATAGTAAACTTTTCTTTTTAAACTTTAGCCTCTGAGTCTTGTGAGTGAGTGAGTCTGTGAGTGAGTGAGGCTGTGTGAGGCTGTGTGAGTGATTCCATGAGGGAGGGAGTAAGTCTGTGTGTGTGACTGAGTCTGTGTGTGAGTGAGTCTGTGAATGAGTGAATCAGAGTGAGTCAGTGTGAATCTATGAGAGTGAGAACACTGGCACTGGGTGTGAGGCAGACACACACACGCCTTCTCCTTCCTCCTCCTTCCCCCAACAGCAGCCCCCCCCCACCCAAAGCCTCTACATAAAGCTGGCCAGGGGAGAAGGAAAATCCAGGCTGAAAGGTTACGTGCTTCTGCCAGCACTTTTGTATGAATTCCGCCGAGGCCAACTGGGACAGTGCGCCAGTAGAGGTGAACACAAGGTCAGTGTTAGTTAAACCCTCAGCACAGCGCAGTCCCCACTCCTTCCCTGGTGACTGGACTTGAGGCCTAGTCTGTCTCTCTCTAGCACTGCTTCTTAAACAAAATGTTTTATTGGCTAGCTCCACTGTTTGGCACCTCTGCACGGTCATTTTCATTAATTATTTATAATTATCAATTTATTTCTTTGAGTTTTTTTGATATTCATGTTGAAAGCTGCGTCAAATCTTTTGTTTTCAAAATTCAAATCATCGGCTACTTCATAAAAAATTGAAATGTTGTCCCTCGTGCGAAAATGTTGTGGACAAAATTACTCCAATCTTGTCTCTCTCAAATACGACTTGAGCTTCCCCTTGAATACAATGGCAGCACGGTGGTTAGTACAGCTGCCTCACAGTGCCAGGGACCCGGCTTCAATTCTAACCTCTGTCCACACTCTCTCTGTGGAGTTTGCATGTTCTCCCAGTAGCTGCGTGGGTTTCCTCTGGTTGCTCCAGTTTCTCCCCACAGTCCAAAGATTGTTCCCAAAGTTGGGGGAGTCCAAAGCGAGAGGTCATAGTTTGAGGATAACAGATAAACGGTTTAGAACTGAAGTGAGAAGAAATGTCTTCACTCAGAGGGTGGCGAATGTGTGAAATTCACTATCACAGAAATACTGTCTGATTACAAGAAGAAATTAGAAATCATTCTTGGGGCTAAAGGGATCAAGGGATTTGGAGGGAATGGGGATCAGGATATTGAATTTGATGATCAGCCATGATCGAAATGATTGGCAGAGTAGGCTTGAAGGGCCAAATGGTCTCCTCCTGCTTCTAGTTTCTATGTGTTAGGTTGATTGGCCATGCTAAATTAGCACTTAGTGTGAGTCCCTTGTATTTAACGGTATAAATATAGGGGGTTGCAAGAATAGAGTTGGATTATTGTCAGTGCAAGCTTGATGGGCTGAATGGCCTCCTTTACATTGTAGAGATTCTACGATCTATACTGTTCACGTCAACCACTCCCTGTGGTAGCAATTTCCAAATACTCATCATTCTTTGGATGAAGAAGATGATTTTGAATTCCCCATTGGATTTCTTGATGATTCCATTTCGACGATGTCTAATTTATATTCTTCCCCAACAAGAGGAAATGTTCTCTCCGTACCCACTCCATCAAAGCCTTTCTGAATGTTAAAGATATTTATTAGGTCAGCCCTCAAGCCACCACCATTTTTCATGGTGGATGAGACAGATGGGGTATTTTTATTCTGGAAGAAGGTTGACTATTCTCACTGTTGTGTTTTCAGTAAGATCACCTTCTAAATCCTCCAGAACTGACAGATTGAGCATCCAATTAAACTAGAGTTAGAGGAGACTCGTGTGAGATAGAATAGACCAGCTGGGATGAATGGCCTTTTTAAAATTCATCCCTATTGGACAGAAAACATTAAAGAGTCAACCATGAAGTGACTATGATTTCAGATTTTTATTGAAATTAAATTTCACCATCTGCCATGGTGGGATTCAAAACTTAGATAATCAAAGCGTTACCCTGGTCTCTGGGTTAGTAGTCCAGTGACAATACCACTGTACATTCACCTCCCCTTCCTATGCGATAAGTTCTGTGTAACATGATAGCTGAAGGACTTTTTTCCCAGGTTTCTTTATATTGATCATTGTGTATATTGTAATCTTAATGTTGGTAACATTCCAACCCCAAACCCTGGATTTACATCTCCTTTTACCTCTTCCATGTTTACCATCCAAGGTCCAAAACATTCATTCCAGGTTAAGCAGCATTTCACTTGCGCCTTTTTCAATTTGGTCTACTGCATTCAATGCTCCCAGTGTGGTCTCCTCTATATCGGAGAGACCAGGCATAGACTGAGTGATCGCTTTGCTGAGCACCTTCGGTCTGTGCGCAATCAGGACCCTGACCTTCCGCTTGCCATTTTGACACATGATCCTGCTCCCATGCCCATATGTCTGTTCTTGGCCTGCTGCAGTGTTCCAGTGAAGCTCAACATAAACTGGAGGAACAGCATCTCATCTTCCGGCTCAGCACTTTACAACCTTCCAGTTTCAACATTGAATTCAACAACTTCAGATGATTTGCTCCACCCCACCTCAATCTCTTTGTTTTTATTTTATTTAATTCTAAACTGTTCTTTACCTTTTATTCTTTTGTCTCTTTATTTTTCTTTCCCCCACTAATCTTTCCCCCTCTATTTTATCCTCCTTTCTCCTCCTTTGCTTCCTCTTTCCTCCTTTTTCTCAGTTTTATCTCTCTTCCACCCATCTCTTTCCCATCCATCTCCCATCTCCATCCCACACCTTCATCTGTCACAGTCTACTCTCTGACTTCAGCTTCTGTGTTGTTTGGCCATTCACATCTTCTGTTCTCCCTCCAGACTGCCATTAGCAGCCTTTCTCCTGGTTTTTGCGCTTATGACTCATTTTTCATTCCCTCACCATGCAGTATAAATATCTCCCACTTTCTGTGTCTTTTAGCTTTGACAAAGAGTCATCTGGACTCGAAATGTCAGCTCTTTTCTCTCCGTACAGATCTGTCAGATCTGCTGAGATTTTCCAGCATTTTCTCTTTTGGTTTTCACCTCTGGAGAGTTTTATCCTGCCCTCTGATATTGATCCCTAATTACATTTAATATTGTATCCTTGGCCCTTTGTTTCAGGCACACTCTACCCTATGTGATCGTTTTGTAATTTTAAACACTTCAATTTGTCCTTGAACTTAATTTGTCTAATGAGAAAAAGATCCAATTTTTTTAAACCTATTTATATTATATCAGGAAACATTCTTGTGATAGTACATTGTGCCTTTTATAAAGCTTCAATTTTCTTTCTGTGGGGCATAATCCAAATTGCACACACTCCTCTGACCCACTTAATGAAGGAGCAGCACTCCGAAAGCTCGTGATTCCAAATAAACCTGTTGGACTTTAACCTGGTGTTGTGAGACTTCTTACTGTGCACCTTTTTATTAAGACTTTATTAAGATTTCATGTCGACTCCTCAATACTTTGTGACTTCTGTATCCTGAACCTTGTGATAAAATCTAGAATACCATTAGCTGGCTTTTTAGCAGCATCCAGGTGAGGTGCTACATTTGATGTTCTATGTCCTTACATGGAGAAGATGGGTATAAGCCAAATGCAGGCAATTGGAATATCTTAGTGGTGAAATCTGGGCTGAAAGGCCTGTTTTGATGCTGTAAACCTCTGACTGTATTAGCCTGTATCATGAACTCAGATCTCAGAGTGAATTACAATATCAATAAGGCATATTTTCCGCTTGCTTTAACAGCAAGAAGAAATGTAACTGTTTGGTTTATCACAGCGTTTGCTTGCACCCGTGTCTTTTGTTTCTCCCATGTGTAACAAAATTAGCGTTGAGGTCAGACCCTCCTGGCGTATTCAGAAACATGTCTAAATGTCTCCTCTCATCCCTCAGCCTTGCTTCCAAATCTTTCCCACTGAGCTTCAGTCTGTTGCCAAGTTTGTTGCCGCACTGTTAGCTGTGTCTGAGTTGGCAGCAAAGAGTCGGGACATTCTTGATTCCAGACTCATCCCAGGCATTTCAGTGCAAGGTGTAAGTACAGTGCTGAGGGAGTGCAGGAATGTCAGAGGTGCTGAGATAGTACAGCCAATGCCCCAACTCCTCTCTCGTGGGTGTGTTGGGGAGGGGGTGGTGGGGGAATAAAAGATTTCAATGCTGTGGATGCTGGAAATCTGAATTAAAACAGCAAGTGTTGGAAATTCTCAGCAGGTCCGGCAGCATCTGTGGAGAGATAAACAGAGAGAACTTCTGGATATTTCCCGAGCCGCCCACCCATGGGGATTGCAGCAAGTGGAACAGAATATTCGGCGGGTCATTTAGAGGTGCATTGAGTTTGGGCAGGAATTTCTGGTCTTGGGGTACATGTAGCTGGAGAATCTTGCCCAAAGTTTCAAATCTGGATGACTTTTCGTCGGATGGGTAAACTGTCTCCATGGATACGGGCCAGACTTGATGAGTTCACAGAATCCCTACACTCCAGAAAAGGCCATTCAGATGCACGCCAACTCTCTAACAGAGTATCTTATCCAGGCCCTGTCTTCTGCCCCTACTGTGTAACTGCACACATTCATCTACATATCCTGGCATAGTAAGGGCCAATTTATCAAGGCCAATCCACCTCGTCGGACTGTGGGAGCACACCCATGCAGACATGGGGAGAACATGCAGACTCCGCACAAACTGAAATCGAACCCGGGTCCCTGGTGCTGTGAGACAGTAGTGCTGACCACTGTGCCACCGTGCTGCCCAGGAAGCAACAACATGCTGGAGTTTATCCAGAATTTTCTGCTTTTAATTATAAAAAATTTCAGGTTCTCCCTGGTGTCTTATCTCTCAACCAAAATAAAGAAAATGGCTGATTATTTGATCCTTAATTCATTGCTATTTATGGAGTTTGCTGTGCATAATTTTGTTGCCATGTTTACTAGACTTCACAATGTACAGTGTGGCCCTGTTATAATGCAATGGTTGGGGTCCATAAAATGTTATCGCGAGCAAAGTGGATTCGCGCTATATTAGAGTGCTATAGTTACATTATGGACCATCTCAGTGTCTGTCAGAGCTCTGTTTGTTTATACAATCACTCCACGCTTCATTAACTTCTACAAACCTTTTGATTGGCAGGTCCAGGCGAGTTTAAAACAGGCAGTGGGGATGTTTATTTACACAAATGCTTCCACGGTTTGTTAACTGTGAAATACTTCCTCTTTCGAACAACGGTCAAATGTCGTTTTTTTCTAAGTGAGAACCCCTTTTATCTGAACTGGGCACAATTTCTTTCTAAGACTGATTATTTTTACTTTAGAAATAGATTGCATAACCAAAAAATTTTCAGTTCCCCGGAAAGAGCAAAAGAAAGGTCCAATGATTCAGCGCGGTCTATCCGAATTCATGCTAAATCGGGGTGTGTAAAATCGGAGTTTCACTTGTAAAGCCCTTTGGGATATCTTGAAAACTGCCATACAAATGCAAGCCTTTGTTTTTAAATTCTTTTGATATTATTGATTATTCTCCCTGTCTTAGCTTATCTCTTATTACAAACAATGCAGAAGCCATTTAGTCAATTATGTAAATATTCCTTCCTTCAACCTCAGGTAAGCGTGCTTGGCAGACTATGAACGGATTCAACATTTAATACTTTTCCATAAATCACAGGATATGTCTCCCTGCAAAAATGATCATCTGTACATCACAGGATATTGAGATCAGGGGGAGATGTGGAGTAGAGATCCTTCATCACCTGACCTCGGCCTGCTGCAGTTCTCCAGTGATGCCCCCAACCCAAACTGGGGGAACCTCAACTTCCGATTCGGCCTTCTAGACTCAACATTGAGTTCAACGCCTGGATAATTGACAAAGCTTGAACAAAGGGTCATCTGGATTCAAAACATCAGCTCTTTTCTCGCCTTACAGATGCTGCCAGATCTGCTGAGATTTTCCAGTTTGGGTTGAACTGCACATGTTAGATTGTGAACTTCGCCCTCCATCACAATCTCATTTTTGCTTTTGTTTTCCTTGATTTGCCCCAATACAACCCCACTGCCCCCCCCCACCCCCAACCGCAGGGCCATCTGTCACTTGTCCTTTCGTTTTGCTTTTATGGAACACTAACTTGTTCTCCTATTCCGCTATCTTATCTTTATGCCGCCATCAGTACCTTCTTTAGTCTTTAATGCCACCATTAACACCTTCTTTATCTTATGTCCATGATATCTGTGTCAACCTACCCTCAGCTTTGACCTTTCATTCTGCCTCGTTCCCTCTCTCCAACCAGGCAGTTAGTTTCCTTAGCTCTGAAGAAGAATCATCCAGACTCGAAGCAAACCTGCTGAGCTTTTCCAGCGTTTTCTGATTTTTATTATTATTCATATTATAATTAATTTGTGGGATGTGTCCATCATTGGCTGACCAGAATTTACTGCCCATGTTCAGAGTCCAATTGAGAGTCAACCACATTATTGTGGCTCTGGAGTCACATGTAGGCCAGACCAGGCACATTTCCTTCCTTAAAGGACACTACTAAACCAGATTGAGTTTTTCTGATAATGGTTTCATGGTCATCAGTAGATTTTTAATTCCAGATATTTTTTATTGAATTCAAATTCCGCCATCTTCTGTGGCGGGATTCGAACCCGGGTCCCCAGAACAATTGCTGAGTTTCTGGACTAATAATCCAGCAATAATACCATCTCCTCCACCTTCACTTGCCACACAGTTAAAGTTACAGGCAAACACTTGGATTTTGTATCATTGTTTTGAAAGGGTTTAATTCTATCACTACATGGACTGAATTCCCGAATATCCGTTTTTCCCAAGGATCTTTTCTTCTTAGGAATCCTGGAGTGCTAGATACTTTGAATTTTCTCTTTTTGTCTTTCTTCTGAAATACCTCACTGCAGAGATGGCACCAATATTCACCAACAATGCTGCGAAAGACACAAATACATCAGCTGAAGACGTGTATCTGAGGTAAGACTGGCTGAGACAACAGTTTGCCATTTCCGTGTTTACTCCCTTCCCCCCTCCACCCCTGCTGTGACGAAATGCTAAGGTACAGTTCTCCGGGCTGCCATCTGCAACCTCAGCCTCCTTCCCTCACTTCAGCGGCGATTGAGTTTCAAAGGGGCATCACACAGCTTACGTGTCTCCGTCTGTGTCTCCCACCGTGAATCGCTGCTGTTGTCTTGGCTGAGGCAGTTTGCAAAGCTTCTCCTACTCACAACCGCCCACCAACCACCCTCCCCTCCTGCCCCCCAGCCGTGTGCAGCACTGTCTGGGTTCAATTAACTCGTCACAGCTGACTGAGAAAGCTTGGCACGTTGTGCATTCCGCACCCAGTTATGTCGTTGAACAGGCAGAGGCAACAATCCTGGAGAATGGGGCCTTTCCTCATTCTATCCCAGTGCCAGATATGATGGATCCCAAGGGCAATGTGGACCACAGACTGTCACGGCAGTATGGAAGCTCGAGGGCAAATGGTGTCTCAAGGAAGTTGCTGTTATTCAGAGGTGTTTGGCTGTAGATTAACAGTGACTTGTAAGCACATTGATAGCACCGTTGCCTTACAGCGCCAAGAACCCGGGTTCCATTCTGGCCTCGGGTGTGAATTTGTACATTCTCCCCATGTCTGTGTGGGTTTCCTCTAGGTTCTCCGGTTTCCTACCACAGTTTAAAGATGTGTAGGTTAGTGGTTTGTCTATGCTAAGATGCCCTTAGTGTCCAAAGATGTGTAGCTGCATTGGATTGGCCATGCAAAATTGCCATTTTGTGTCCAAAGATGTATAGGTTAGATGGATTAGCCATGCTAAGTTGCCCCTTAGTGTGCAAGGATGTGTAAATGTTTGGGGTTTTGCCTGGGTTAGCTGCTTTTTTGGAGAGCTGATGTTGAATTGATGGGCTGATTGGCCTCCTTCTGCACTGTAGAGATCCTATGTCTAAATCTTGGCTTACTCCACTACCTCAATAAAAACTTCCTTTCCAAGCACAGGAGAATATCTACTCACTGATGTAAAACACCTGAAGCATTTGTAACCATTTCTTGATATCTATCGATCGGAATATATTGAATATTTTATGTGAACTTCCTGTTAGCACTGAACTTCTAGGCTATTACTGTTAAACACCATTTTTTTCATTGATTATAGCAAGCTGTGAATCAAATCTTCATGACTCAAAGCTTCCCCTCATGGTACAATGATAATGATCCTTGATTGCTGAGGTAAATCTGTTCACAGGATGTGGGCGAGGCCAGCTTTTATTATCCGTCTCTAATCACTCATTATAATTAAGTTGTTGGAGATCTCCCTTCACAAATACAATTGAATGATTTGCTGAGATTTACTGAGACTGAGGGCAATTAAGGGTCAATCATATTGCTGAAGGTCTGGAGTCACATTAGATCAGGCTGGGGAGCAGATGTCTTTTTTGTGCAGGCTTTAGAACAAATTGTTGTAGTTTTAAATATCATTGAAGGAGTACAGAAGGAAACCATTTGGCCCATCAAGCCTACACTGACAATAATCCCACCCAGCCCCATTCCTGTAACCCCGTGTATTTACCACACTAACCCTCCTAACACTAAGGGACATTTTAGCACGGCCAATCAATCTAACTTACACTGTGGGAGAAAACTGGAGCATCTGGATGAAACCCATGCAGACACAAAAAGAATGTGCAGACTCCACACAGAGAGTGGATCCAAAGCTGGAATTGAACCTGGGAACCTGGCACTATGAGGCAGCAATGTTAACCACTGTGCCACCCTCACAATTTAGGACTCAGGTGAGGAAACATTTCTTCACTCAAAGGGTAGTGGAAGGTATGGAATTCTCTACCACAGCAGGCTGTGGAGGTGAAGTCACTTAATGCATTTAAGAAAGAGAAAGTTTTTTTTTGATTTAATGGTATTAAGGGGTATGGGGAATGTGGCTTTGAGATTGAGGATCAGCCATGATCATTTTGAATTCTGGAACATGCTCAATAGGCTAAAAGGCCTTTCTCCTACAGGTGGTTTCTATAGGTGGGATTTTATAGCCTTGGCTGACCCGAAACTGTAACATCCATCTCGAGATCGGTGGACTTTTCCATGGTCTGCCCCCTCGCCTGCTCCAATTCCTGTGGCAAGCGGGATAGTAAAATTCTGGTCAATGTTTCTAAGCTATGAACACAACTTTCTTGGCCATTACGTTTGGGGACTTGAAGGGGAGGGGAGATGGGGCGATTGGGTGGGACGGTTGGAGGGGGTGGTGAGACTTGAACTAGAAATTTCTGGTTCAGGGGCTAGGATACCACAATATCTCTCCCTACTAGATTTAGATTTGATGTCCACCAGTTAAATACAATGGCAAGTCTTAGCGCCCATTCGGGATGAGCTGAGAGACACAGAAATCTTGTTTGTGATGTTGTCCCTTATATGGTCCAACACTCCCAGCAAAGGAACCAGTCCTTCCTCCCACTTATCATGCATGGCACTACTTTTCCGGACATGTAACTGTGCCACTTTAATACTTACCAACTTTCCACATATCTGACTGGGAAGCTGCGGATTTCATTGCCCAGGAAGCACAAGCAAAACAGAATAAACATAGATCTTTTGGAGTGCAGGAAAGGCAGGAATGTCCTCCTCCTAGGTACAGAGAAAAAATTATCATTTTTTTATATTGGCTAATCAAACTTATGTTTAGTCTTCAAGCAGCGACCAATGGTTTGTGGAGACAAAGACCTTCAAATCATTGACAAAATAGTGTATCTTGATGGAACAACAGTGGGCTGGATGGGCTGAATGGCCTTCCATCCCTGCCTTTGGCTTTGTTAAGTGATATTCTTATTGATGTTGGATTTGAAATGATGGTGAGATCAGAACCTGTGAGCCTTACAATAGAATCCTTACAGGTTCAAACTCCTACAGAATTTTTAAAAATTCATTCACGGGACATGAGTATTGCTGGCTAGCCAGCATTTATTGACCATCCCTAGTTCCCTGAGGGCAGTTGAGAGTCATCCATGTTGCTGTGGCTTTGGAATCACATTCAGGTCTAGACTAGGCGAGGGTGGCAGATTTCGTTCCCTAAAAAGCCAGATGGATTTTTCCAACAATGGTTTCACGGTCATCTGTAGATTCTTAATTCCAGATATTTTTTATTGAATTCAAATTCCATCATCTGCCATGACAGGATTCGAACCCAGGTCCCCAGAACATTATTGAGCTTTTGTATTAGTAGTCTAGTGATAATACCACTAGGCCGTTGCCTTCCCTGATAGACAGGAGAGTAGTGCTCCATCAAATGGGAGAAGGTGGTAGTGCTGATGTTACTGGACAAGAAATCCAGAGACCCCAGGCTAGTCCCCCGTGGACATGGGTTCAAATCCTGCCACAGTGCTGGCATTTAAAATCAATCCATAAAAGATGGAATATAAAGCTGGCCTTAATCTCTATAACAATGACCACAAAATTACCAACAATTGTTGTAAAAGTTCACTAACGTTCTTTTAGGGAAGGAAATCTGCCATCCTTGCCTGGTCTGACCTACATGTGACTCCAGAACCATAGCAATGTGGTTGAATCATAACTGCCCTCTAAAATGGTCTGGCAAACCACTCAGATCGAGAGCAATTAGGGATAGGCAGCAAATGCTGGCCTTACCAATAACACCCACATCTCGAGAAAGAAAAAGATTGACTGAATTTGTTCGTATCATTGTTCATTTTCTCTGGCAGTGCATCAGTTAACAGGGTTTATGAAGCATTTCATTTTTGCACTGTGGTGTTATTAAACCATTTATTCTAATGACTTCAATAAGATTTCATTCAAAGGGATTACACATGAATGAGTTATCAGAGAGAATTAAATACTCCAGTGTCTACATTCTTCCCCAAGTATTTACAATGGAATCTTCTCGTCCCACCTGCCTCTCGAATTGTAGTAGGAGAGACAGGACCACACAAAGCTCCAGGATTTTCCGGTTTTGGGAGGAGCACGGCTGAAAATTCCCACCCAAAATATTCTTGGGAGGAGAAAGTGAATCGATCCCACCCTCCTGATTACAGTTTGCTTTGTTTATGATGTATGGGAATGAGATAAAGGGAGATTTGAACTCAGATGTAATGACGGGATGGCACAGTGACACACTGGTTAGCATTGCTGTCTCACAGCGCCAGGGACACCAGGTTCGATTCCCAGCTTGGGTCACTGTCTGTGTGGAAACTGCACATTCTCCCCGTGTGTGCGTAGGTTTCCTCCAGGTACTCCAGTTTCCTCCCACAATCTGAAAATATGTGGGTTAGGATGATTGGCCATGCTAAATTACTCCTCAGTGTTAGGAGGATGTCAGGAGGATTAGTAAGATAAAAATGTAGGGTAATAGGGATAGGGGTGTGATTGTTGTCGGTGCAGGCTTGATGGGCCAAATGGCCTCCTTCGGCACAAATGACTCCCCTCCCCCCCCCTCCACCACCCCACACCCACACGCACACGCACACACAGTGCCAAACAGCCTGCCAACCGCTGACTGCGAGAAAGGACACAGGTGGAGAATTCTGGCCCCAGAAAGAATCAGTGGCTTTGGGAGGAGGGAACAAATGGAGAGAGCGGTAAGGTGGAATCATCCCCTCAGTGCACTGGATGCTAGCTGAGATGAGAAAACCGGCATTTAGTCCCTCCAAAGCATCGCGCAACACACGTCACCTACTGCCCCCTACCACAAGCATCGGGTTCTCACAAGATTTTGGGCCCGCATCACCATTTTCACTAAGAAAATTGACTGCTTTAAAGAAATCTCCTTCACTGAAGGCAGGTTCTTGGAGGTTATTTTCCAAACTAGAGCAAGGTGCTGTGATTATTCTGCTGCAGGTAAGATGATGAGACAGCTCCTTTCAAAATCTATTCTTTTCCAGATTGTGGGCATTGCTGGCAAGGCCAGCATTTGTTGCCCATCCCTAATTGCCCTTGAACTGCTTGCCACACCATTTCAAAAGGCAATTCATAGAATCATAGAATCCCTACAGTGCAGAAGGAGGCCATTTGGCCCATCCAGTCTGCACCAACTGCAATCCCACAGGCCCTATTCCCATAACCCCATTAATTTACCCTGCTAAACCCCTGACACTAAGAGGCAATTTAGCATGGCCAATCAACCTAACCTGCACATCTTTGGAGTGTGGGAGGAAACCGGAACACCCAGAGGAAACCCCACGCCGATGTCGGGGGAACACGCAAACACCAGACAGACAATGACCCAAGCTGGGAATTGAACCTGAGTCCTTGGCGCTGTGCGGCAGCAATGCTAACGACTATGCCATTATGCAGCCCCAATTGAAAGACATTGCTATGAGTTTGGTTCACATAGGCCAGATAAGGATGACAGTTTTCTTTCCTTACCTTTTAACAATAATTAATAAACAGTTTCATAATCACCCATTCTTTTTTTATCCATTTGTGCGAGATTTGTGCTATCCCTGATTAGCCAGCATTTATTGCCATTCCCTTGGAGGGCAATTGGAATCGACCACATTACTGTGGCTCTGGAGTTATAAGTAGGCCAGACTGGGTAAGGACGGCAGATTTGCTTCCCTAAAGGACATTAGTGAACCAGATGGGTTTTCCCGACAATCAACAGTGATTTTCATGGTCATCAGTAAAATTTCTAAATTTCAGATATCTTTTATTGAATTCAAATTCCACCCTCTGGCATGACAGGATTCGAAACCAGATTCCAGAGCATTAGCTGAGTTTCTGGGTTAATAGTCTAGCAAAAGGACACTAGGCCATCGCCTTTCCTACTCATTGATGAGACTAGTCTTATAATTTCAGGTTTATTAATTGAATTTAAGTTCCATGAACTGTGGTGGGGTTTGAACCCTTGTTCCTAAAAAATTGGCCTGGACTTCTAGATTACAACTCCAGTGATTTAAAAAAAACTACACATCATCTCTCTCAAGGTTCAACTGGAGTGGGGATTGAACCCTGTTCGGTTAGTATTAAGCTTACCAGCCTCCACCTTTAAAGAAATAATAAGCTCATAACAAGGTCTACCTGTTTAGATCTCCGTATCTATCAGATTCAAGAGCATTGTGGAGAGCAGCAGGGGATTTCTCCTTATCTCTTGGTTAACACTCATCTCTCACCACCATCCCCTCCCCCCTTCACCCCACTAAAAGTAAATAACTTGGTCAACAGTTTCACTTCATTATTGGGATCTTGCGATGTCCCATTTTCCCAAAATGTAACAGTAATTATGTGACGATACTGTGCCTTTAAGAAATGTATATACATATCATGTTTCCTGGAAGGGATATATTGAAAATTCAGCTCTGCTTTACATGGTGCCAATTTGTCTGCACCAGGTAGTTCATATGCTGAGAATGTAGGCTAATGATTGATTTTAACTAGGAATGTGTTTGTCTTAATCTGAATTAATGCATTTTTGTTCATTTTGTGTTTTCTTGTGGTTTTGATTGGGTTGATTGATAGAAGCAGTGTCATGTTATTGGGTAGAGCTGGGAAAATGCATCCAGTTTCTTTTTTATTTTAAAACGATTAGTTTTTGTGTTATCCTGAAAGAAGCAAGAGGAGTATTTCTGTCTCTCTCCCTCTTTCTTTCTCTCTCTCTCGCTGGAGGCTGCTGTTTGGGGTTGTCAGAAGACAGGTGTGTCTTTGACTCTCTCTTTCTCTCTCGCTCTCGCTCTCCAGATGTGTTCAAAGGTTCCTGGACTGTTAACAAGTACACGCATGTAAGCATGTGTATGGCTAATAAATTCTAACTGAGTTTAAGTTTATAACATAAACATAGAAACATAGAATATAAGAACAGGAGGATGTCATTTGGCGCCTTCGAGCCTGCTTCACCATTCATTACAATCATGGCAGATCATCAACTCAATAGCCAAATCCTGCTTTCTCCCCATAACTTTTGATCCCATTCACCCCAAGTGAATGTGGGAGCAGGCTCAAAGGATCATATGCCCTCCTCCTGTTCCTGTCCTCTGTTTCGAGACTGAGAAATGTTCTTTCTTTGAACCAAAAGCGAGATAATCACCCTCAGTTAGCACAATAATCCTGTAGAGAGCTTGTGTGGTCCAGGATGTAGGCCCAAAACATCTACTAATGCATTCCTGCACCTATAAGTCATATCAGTTAGGACCTGGGGTTAGCCTATCCCTAAACAGGCTATAATCATCTGACAGTTCAAGTGCTGAACTACATATTCATGAATCATAGAATTCTATAATAGAGAAGCAAGCCACTTGACCCATTGAGACATGAATAGACAGGAAACAGAAGGATGTAAGCAGTTGGTTTAGCTAGGAGAAGGTGGTTGGCACAGGCATGGAGGGCTGAAGGGCCTGTCTCTTTGCTGTACTGCTCTTTGTTCTTTTGAGTCTGTGCAGCCAATAATCCTACCCAGACCCTATCCCCACAACCCCAGGCAGTTACCCGAGCAAGTCCCCCTAAGGGTCAATTTAGCTTGGCCAATCCTCCTAACTTGTACATCTTTCGACTGTAGGTGGAAACTGGAGCACTTGGGAGGGAGGGAGTCCATGCAGGCACAGGGAGAATGTGCAAACTCCACGCAGACAGGAACCCAAGGCTGGGAATTGAACCTGGTCCCTGGCACTGTGAGGGAGTAGTGCTAATCATTGTGGCACCATGCCCCTTACAGTTGCATAGTGCAGCATAGTAAAAAATCTAGGCTGGAATTCTCCAGCTATTCACAATGGTGGGATTCTCCAGTCCCGCTGGCAGTCCACCCCCACTCATGGTTTTCCTACTGGTGTGTGGTGATGTCAATGGGACAACGCACTAATTAACCGTAATAAATTAATTAGCCCATTAGAGACCTGACATTTTCTCTCTGGTGCAGTTTCAATGTTACCTTATTCGATTCTATCTCTTTACCATGGCAACCCACATTGAATTGGTTAGGGTGTTTCAAAATGGTCAGAATCCCATTCAATTTCCATGAGATTTCTCCATGTTAAACTGCACAGTGTGGATGGGTGGATTTGCTCACCCAGACACAGCTACCATGTGGACCTCCCCTCCCCACACTGTTCAAATACACTTTTAAGCAATATCCACATGGCACCAGCAGGAAGGTAATGTCATGTGATCCAGTCTAAGTTTCACTTTTGCTTTGAGCAGAGCATCCGTGCACAGCTCTGATGCTTTCAGGTTTTATCCCCTGACTAACTGTTCTCATGTGTCCAATCTTAATAAAGGAACCCACAATGTGTTTACCCAATCCCTTATGAGTGATTGGTGCATCGTGATTTAGTTCACAAGATAATCAGAGCAGAATTAGACCATTCAGCCCACCGAGTCTGCTCTGCCATTTGATCACGCTCCTCGTTCCCATTTTCCTGCCTTCTCCCCATAACCCTTCAACCCACAGTGACTAAACCCAAGGTATTAAATGTATCAATACAATGACACGACATGGTGGTATAATGACACAGTGGCACAGTGGTTAGCACAGATGCATCACAGCACCAGGGATCCAGATTTGATTCTGGCCTTGGGCTATTATCTGTGTGAAGTTTGCACATTCTCCCCGTGTCTGTGTAGGTTTCCTCTGGGTGCTGTGCTTTCCTTCCAAAGTCCAAAGATGCGCAGGTTTAGGTGGATTGGCGGTGCTAAATTCCTCTTTACTGTCCCATGTAGGGATTAGCCATGGTAAATTGCCCCTTAGTGTCCAAAGATACGTGAATTAGGGGAATTAGGATGTTAAATATGTGGGATAATATACCAAGTCTGGGTAAGATGCTCTGTTGGAGAGTTGGTGCAGACTCAATGGGCCAAATAACCTCCTTCGATACTGTAGGGATTCTATATCATCTTAAAAGTTTATTTATTTATTAGTCACAAGTAAGGCTTACATTAACACTGCAATGAAGTTACTGTGCAATTCCCTTAGTTGCCATAGTTTGGCGCCTGTTCAGGTCAATGCACCTAACCAGCACATCTTTCAGACTGTGGGGGGAAACCAGGAGCACCTGGAGGAAACCCATGCAGACACAGGGAGAATGTGCAAACTCCAGACAGATAGTGACACAAGTCAGAAATCAAACCCAGGTCCCTAGTGCTGTGAAGCAGCAGAGCTAACCATTGTGCATCAACACAATGAGAGGTCAACCTTGTGTTGAAATAGTTCATTTTTTAGCATTGTGGCTCTGATTCAGAATGTTGTGTATTCTAGACTATGTTTAGCTTACAGGGTAAAGCAGATGCTACATTATTATTAGAAAGGAAAGTTCTTGAACTTTAGCGGCTAATTCTGGGGGTTTAAATGGTTGATCGAGGTCCCTGTAACAGCTGCAATATATTAACAGTTGCAATACAACGCACTGACACAGCATGCAACAGTCATTGTTAGCATCATAGTTATGTTACTAGACCAATAACTGAGGAGGCCTGGATCCAGTAGCATGAGTTCAAAACCTTGCTGCAACTGGGCATTTTAATTAGTTAATTAACAAATCTGAGGTTAAAATGAAAACTGCTCTCAGTGACAGTCATCATGGTACAACCCAGATTATTGAAAAACCTTATTTGGTTTATTCACTTCAGAGAGGGAAATCTGCTGTCCTGACCTGGTCTGATCTACATTTGACTTCAGACCCATAGCACCAGGATTGACCTCCTTAAATGACCCAGCGAGCAACTCGGTTTAGGATGGGGGATAAAAACAGGCCCGGCCAGTTGTCAGGCATTCAAGCACTGACGATTGGATATTCCAGGTGGGAAGTTACTGTTAACTCCACGAGAGTGACATATCCGAGCTGGAGTGGGAGGAAATGGGAAAGGCTAGAGGAGATTTCAGCTGTGGGCCCGCTAATGGGAGACATGTATTTACATAATTTATTCAGCTCTGTGCCGGAAATCCAACTGCTGGAGATGCACAGAGGTCGTAGCACCCAGCGGGGAGCCTGGAAAACGGCCTCCATTCAAATCTCCCAATGGGAGAGGTGCTCCCTTGTCTTTTGGACAAGGTCCCCATCTGCACTCTAGGGGAGACATGAAAGAAGAAGAGTTGGGGTGATCCCCCCTGGTGTCCTGGCCAACAGTTATCCCTCAGTGGACACTGTTTGGAAGGGATGTTATAGAGAATGTACCTTGAACCTTGGGTACAGCCATCTTCTGCTTCATTCCCCTCTGCAATGCCTTGACCGATAAGAACTCTGTTTCAATTTAATTGTTCCCTGATGCATTTTCCATGGCAACACCTCTACTAATCACAACCCACTTGCAGCCAATCAGCACTCTCATCTCACGTGTTATAAATGATCGCTTCCTTTACATTTAGTATTCTTGTGAATACTATTCAGTCCTGATGAGTATGGGGTGAAAAGCTTCAACAGCATGTCTCTTTATTCAGCAATGACTAAATTTCCTGTAAACACTGGTTAATAAACTTGTTGAGTAAGTTTTGGGAAAGTGAATTACACTGGTTGGTGTAATAGAATTTCTAAAGTGCAGAAGGAGGCTTTCAGACTGTTGAGCCTGCATCTACACCAATCCTATCCAGGCCCCATCTCCATAACCCCATGAATTTACCCTAGCTACTCCCCCTGACACTAAGAGCAATTTACCATGGCCACTTAACCTAACCTGCACATGTTTGGAGTGTGGGAGGAAACCAGAGCACCTGGAGGAAAGCCACGCAGACGTGGGGAGAATGTGCAAATTCCACACACACGGTGACCCAAGCCGGGAATTGAACCCGGGTCCCTGGCATTGTGAGGCAGCAATGTTAATCACTTGTGCCCCTGTGCTGGCCCAGCGTAAGTAGCTCAAGAGAAAGTGACACACTGTTCTGAAAAGTTAAAGGATTGAGAAGGAAGGCAGAAAGACACAAAAAAAAGATTTGCATTGACCAAATAGAGTGGGGGCAGATGAATTATGACTGACAGTTGTGAAGCATACTTACGCTTGTTAGGACACACTGCAACACTCAATGTAACAGTTAGCGGAGACAAACAGACAGCAGACAACTTTTAACACGTGTGGGATCCCCTTCAAATTCAGCCATTTTCCAGACAGTTGTTTACTTCCCATTGTTAATTTCTTAACAATGACATGCACATCGACACTGATTAATATTCATTCCATAAGCTACCTGTCAGTATGATGCTTTCCATCACAGTCTGACTTTCATCACCTTCAGTATACTTCACTAATGCATTATTAAGCGATCCAAGGTCAGAGCTGGCGTCAGACTTTGTACTTTCAGGTGCAATCAGATCCCTGGCAGACACCACTGCCGTTTGCCCTTGCTTTGTCGGATGTAAGTACTTCCGTACCAAGGACTTAATAACAGTCAATAAATTAATTTCCCCAGGCAAACGACTCCCCCGCTTTACACGCTTGAACACAGAAGGCATGCGCAAGAAAAATAAACCTTCTTCATCCTCGCCGAAGTCCTCATAAAAATACTCATAACTTTCGGGGACTGTCATGGAGTAATATTCGTCGCATTGGCCCTCTGCCGCTGGCAATTCCAAATCTGTTGGATATTTTGTGTTTATTGGAAACTGGCTGTCCTTTGATAAGGTGACGTGAGTCCGTGTGTTTGTATCCTCCTCAAAGGCGCTTTGACTTTGGTTACCCCCTTGATCAACAGTCTGTCTGGCCTGGTCATTCTGGTCTTGAACCTGTGCACCTTCCCTCAATTCTGGGAGGGCCTGGGGATCCTTCCTACAAGTTCCAATGTCTTGAGTGTATCCAAATCCAACATCTAAGTGGTCACTCGTCCCCACTTCTGTGCAGTTTTCGTAATAGTCATCGTCAAATAGATCCTCTGCATAGCTTTCTGAGCCCAGCGTGGATGGAGGAAAATCAGTCCTATCCTGTTTTACTGGGGCTTGGGCGATGGAATTGCACTGGGGTGCACAGTGCAAGGATTCGGGGTTAGAAATGAGAAGACACTGCTGACTCCCGGAAGAAGGGAGTTCCTCATCAGCGATTAAGAAACATTGCTGGTTGCTAGGTATGTGGCTACCTGATGTAACAGGGCTGGAGGCCATGAGGAACTGATTCACAGTTTCCAATTCCAGGTCGTCTTCGCTGGCAGACAAGACATCCTCACAGGTGTGGAGATCGCGGCCATCTTCATGTGGGAAGAGCCCACCCAAAGCGGGTCTAGCTCTGTTCTGAAGCATAGCCTCTCCCAGGGGCCAGTCTATCCTCTTCGCAGGAGGGGTGCTCTCAGGGGACTGGCGTCTGCTGTTGTTGAATCGCCTGCTCCTTCTGTGGTGAAAGCGTCGGATCTTTACAGAATCATCACTGAGATCTGAATCTTCGGAGGTCACCAGAGAAGGTTTCAGGATGCTTCTGCATTCCTCGGGCACATCGTCGAATAAAGGCCAATCCCTCTCGCCCTGGTGGAAGCTGTAACCAAAATCATCCATATCTGAAACTACAGAGGATGGGCAATTTAGCAACAGAAATACATATCAGTTGCAAGGTTTAAAAAGCTGCAATTAGTTTTGTCTTTGTGTGCGCATTGATGAAGTGCACATTTGGTTAAGAAAAGATAAGATTATTTATTCGTCACAAGTAAGGCTTCTATTAACACTGCAATGAAATTACTGTGAAAATCTCCCAGTCTATTGAAATGGATGTCCTAGTATCAAACCCTTTTACCAAACCGGGCACCTATAGAGAGGGTGATGTAGTTGTGTTAAGGTTGTGCAAGTGAGCAAACATGCCAACCCTTCTGAAAGGGATTGGCATAAGGTGGCACACATCTTTAGATCCACAATATAATGTGAACTGGTGGCCAATCCAGATGCTACTCCGGCATCTGTTTGGGTCAATGCACCTAACCAGCATGTCTTTCGGACTGTGGGAGGAAACTGGAGCATCTGGAGAAAATCCATGCAGACACGAGGAGGAAGTGCAAACTCCACACTGCCAGCAACCCAAGCCAGGAATCGAACCCAGGTCCCTGGCATTGGGGAAGTAAATGAGAGTAGCCTTGATACTGGATTGCTGAACCGCTGTTCCTTTGGAAGAGGCGCAGATGCCAAAAGCACAAAATAACATCTGCATACGAAATGAGCCCCTATTTGCATTGGTTAAGGCATATTACAATCATCGAGATGTTAGCCCCATTGGCTGAGATTTTACCGTCAGCATTCGCGATGCGCAAAAGCAGCGATGCCTGTGGAAAATCTCATGGGATTTGGAAAATGAGACCTCATCTTCTGATTTTTCCCATCCCTCAGCTGTGACATCACAAAATTTTTATAAAATTCATTCATGGGACATCGCTGACTGGGCCAGCATTTATTGCCCATCCCTAGTTGCTCTTGAATTGAGTGGCTTGTTAGGCATGTCAGATGGCAGTTGAGAGTCAAACACATTGTTGTGGCTCTGGAGTCACATGTAGGCATTTCAAGGGGTAAGGATGGCAGATTTCCTTCTTTAAAGGACATTAATGAACCAGATGGGTTTTTCCAACAATCGACAATGGTTTCATGGTCATCAGTAGATTAATTCCAGATCATTTTTATTGAATTCAAATTCTACTACCTGCTGCGGTGGGATTCGAACCCAGGTCCCCAGGACATTAACTGAATTTCTGGTTTACTAGTCTGACGACAATACAACTAGGCCATCACCTTCTCCTTTCCCACCAACGAAAGGCTGACCAGAATGGTCCCACTAGCTTGACGGTAACAGAAATGCCACCAGCATTTTTTTTCCTGAAGTGTTGCATTATCTGATGTGAAAAATCAGCTACGCTCTTGTGGGGAGCCAGAGACAAAAGAAGAAAGTTCCATGCAATGTCTATTCAAATGAATGTTCTAACAGCAGTATCAAAACTTCTACCAAACCAGGCGCCTATAGAGAGGATGATGTTAGTTATGTTAAGGTTGTGCAAGCAAGTAAACATGCCAACACTTCTGAAAGGGATTGGCAAAGGGTGTCATTCATCCTTAGATCCACAATACAATGTGAACTGGTGGCCGATCCCTTTGAAATGCCAATATGCTTCTCACTGTCTCACCCAACTCATAAAGGTTCCTTTGGGGGCACCTTCCAAACCCACGCCCGCTACAATTTGGAAGCACAAGAGCAGCAACACCACCACCTGCAAGTTCCCCTCCAAGCCTCACAACAATCCTGATTTGGAAAAATATCACCGTTCCTTCACTGTCGCTGGGTCAGAAACCTGGAACTTCCTCCCTAGCAGCACAGTGGATGTAGCTACATCTCAGGAACTGCAGGGGTTCAAGAAGACAGCTCATCACCACCTTCCCAAGGACAATCAGGGATGGGTAACAAATGCTGGCCCGTCCTTTAAGTTAATAATCTGGGGAATACTTGATATCAGTACCTCCTACCTGCTCCAGGCTGCGAGTGCAATTCAAAGGCACTATTTTTAAAATATCTTAGTAAATAGATATGGGCTATCGCTCCTTGTCATGTTACTGCTGTATCATCAAAATAACATTAGCACCGTACCTTTACATTTTAACAGAAAGGCTACTCACCTTGTGTCGTGTTATAAGCACAAGATGCAAAGAGCAGTGAACTGAACTCCCACGGTTACATGTCCACTGTCCCAGAGTTTGACCTTTGTTGGGGCACACTGTCCTTTCGTAACTATTCTACAGGATGATTAAAAATAGACTTGACTGTCATCACATGGATTGCTCTCGGCTTTCTTCCCTCCAGTATGATAGTCAGTGGGGTTATAACATTACACTCCGCAAATAGAAATCACACAGGAAGCCAGCCGTCAATGTGGTTCTAGATTAATCCAGGGATATTTGAGTTGGGTGTCTGGACCTTAAGGGACCCCAAGGAGATTTCTGGGGAGCAGGATGCAAAGCTCCCTGAGGTTATTGATTCGGATGGTCAGCATGTAATAAAAAAGGAATGTTGGCATTTCTTGGAAAAGGACTGGAGCATAAAAGTAGAGAAGTGTTGTTGATGGGGAGGCAATGGCTGCGTGGTACTATAAACCCAGAAACTCAGCTAATGTTCTGGGGAACGGGTTCGAATCCCGCCACAGCAGATGGTGGAATTTGAATTCAATAAAAAAATACCTGGAATTAAGACTCTACTGATGGCCATTAAAGGTTATCAGGTTCACTAATATTCTTTAGGGAAGGAAATCTGCTGTCCTTACCCGATCTGGCCTACATGCGACTCCAGAGCCACACCAATGTGGTTGACTCTCAACTGCCCTAGGGCAAATAGGGATGGGCAATAAATGCTGGCCAGCCCACAACGCCCATGTCCCACGAATGCATAAAAGAAAAATTATATAGAGTATTGGTGAGACTATATCTGGAATATTGGGTGGGATTTTCCGACCATGTTTGCACCCAAGAAAATCCAACCCGACGTCAACAAACCCCTGCATCCTCCATGTCCCACCCGGTACGATTCCCACGGCGGACGGGATAGGAATATTTCCAACCATTGTGTCCAGTTTTCATCCCCTTATTTGAGGAAGGATGTGGTGGCATTGGAGACAGTCCAGAGGAGGTTCACCAGATTGATTCTGGGGATGAAAGTGTTGACCTATGAGGAAAAATTAAACAGTTTGGGCTTATACGCGCTAGAGTTTAGAGGGATGAGAGGGGATCTGATCAAGGTGTGTAAAATTCTAAAAGGGATTGACAAAGTAAATATTGATCAAATGTTTCCCCTTTACGGGGCAATTTTCAACAAGAGGTCAGGTATAGGCCGAGAGGTGATAGATTTAAAACTGAGATGAGGAGGGACTACTTCTCACAGAAGGTGGTGAATTTGTGGAACTCGCTGCCCAGAGTGTGGTGGATCCTGAATCATTGAATGGTTTCAAGAGGGAGGTAGATATATTTCTGATTTTAAAGAATGGGTGAAAGGGATATGGGGAACAGGAGGTGGGGTTTGAGACCAGAGAGAGATCAGCCATGATCTGATGGAATGATGGAGCAAGTTCGAGGGGCTGGATTTGCCAATTTCTGCTCCTAATCCTCATGTTCCCGTAGGTGCCTACAGCGCAGAAGGAGGCCATTCATCCTGAGTATCTGTGCTGTCTCCTTGAAGCAGCAGCTGTAGCCCCAAATCCCTGATTTTTACCCGTAACCTGATGAATTTCTCATAATAAATCAACTTGATGTGGCTCCAAGTATAAAAGTGTTTATTGCCATCGATGAATAATTATTTACAACACAACTAACGATTACTCTCCACTCCTGCCCTGGCTCCAACTAAGGATCCTTCCTGTTCTGGGATACAGTCCTCAGCACCTGATTGGCTCAGCTTCCCACTTGGCACCCCACAGGACCTGGCCCAATCATGTGCTCCTTGGGGCGTTGCTCCCCTTAAAGGGGCCATGCTATCATATTTCTGACCTTCCAACTCCCTTATACAATTATTTATGGAATCAATGTCCAACACCTTCTCGGGCTGAATCTTCCTGATCACAACAACTCTCCAAGGGAGATATTCTCCATATCTCCCCTCATGATCTTTTGCCAATTGTTTTAAATCTCTGTTCCTCTGGTTATTGGCCCAATCACCAGAAGAAATGATTTCTCTCCAGTCATTCCATCGAAACTTCTCATCATCTTGAAAACTTGTGTTTGGTTATCCCAGGACAAAGAACAAAGAACAAAACAGCACGGGAAACAGGCCCTTCGGCTCAACAAGCCCGCGCCGCCACCCCGATGTTCCCACCTCTACCCGTGATCCCTGTCTATGTCCATAGATCTATGGATTAAAAATCAAATTTGAGACAATTTAGGGAGAATTTGTTTTGCCAATTAGCCTAAGAGCACACCTTTGGGATGTGGGAAGAAACTGGAGCGCCCAGAGAAAACCCACGCAAGCAGGGGGAGAATGCGCAAACTCCCACAGACACAGGCCCAAATCCATGTATCTGCACAGCACAATGATAGTCACTGAGCTATCGGGTTGCCCATCAAATGGTCCAGGTTAAGCGTACACTAACAACATAAGCACAAGGATACTCTCAAAAAAAATCCAAGAGCAGCCCTCTCACGACCCAACATGTATATGCCCCTTGTTAGACAACAAGGTGGACCAAAGCACCTGTAGGATAAAAACAAGTACATCTCTGTTCCAAGGGCAGCTGTCCAAATTTTCCAAAGTTCTCCTCATAAGAGTGGCACAGCGGCACAATGGTTAGCCCTGCTGCCTCACAGGACCGGGGACCTGGGTTCAATTCTTGGTTTGGGTCATTGTCTGTGCAGAATTTGCACATTTTCCCCATGTCAGCGTGGGTTTTCTCGGAGTGCTCCAATTTCCTCTGAAAGCCATGCTGTTTAGGTGCAATGACCACGCTAAATTCTCCCTCAGTGTAACCGAACAGGAGCTGGAACGTTGCGACTAGGAGATTTTCACGGTAACTTCATTGCAGTGTTAATATAAGCCTACTTACGATTCTAATAAATAAATTAAATGATGTCCTTTATCCTTGAAAAAATCTTTTCCATGTACTTAGAATCATAAAATCCCTACAGTACAGAAAGATGCCATTCAGCCCATTGAGCCTGCACCAACAACAGTTCCACTGAGGCTGTATACCTACACATTTAACCTAGCAATCTCCCTGACACAATTTAGCACGGTGAATCCATCTAGTCCACACATTTTTGGATTGTGGGAGGAAACCGGAGAACCAAGAGGAAACCCATGCAGACACAGGGAGAACATGCAAACTCACGCAGACAATGACCTAAGGCCAGAATGGGACCTGGGTCCCTGATGCTGTGAGGCAGCAGTGCTAACCACTGTGCCTTTGAATCATCTGAGCTAGAACGGAAAGTAACATTTGGCAGGGCGTAAAACCATCCATTGACACTAGCTACACTTACCTCTGCCTCGGAAAAGCAGCCAGCATAATTAAGGACATTGTGCACCCCAGATATTCTCTTTTCCGCCTTAGAACCATAGAACCGTAGGAAATTACAACTCAGAAACAGGCCTTTTGGCCCTTCTTGTCTGTGCCAAACCATTTTTTAACCTAGTCCCAATGACCTGCATTTGGAGTGTATCCCTCCACAATCCTCTCATCCGTGAACCCGTCCAAGCTTTTCTTAAATGTTAAAAGTGATCTTGCATTTACCACTTTATCCGGCAGCTCATTCCACACTCCATCACTCTCTATGTGAAGAAGCCCCCCCCCCCAATATTCCCTTTAAACTTTCCTTCTTTCACTTCGAACCGATGTCCTCTGGTTTTTTTTCTCCCCTGGCCTCAGCGGAAAAAGCCTGCTTGCATTCATTCTATCTTTACCCATCATAATTTTATACACCTCTATCAAATCTCCCCTCATTGTTCTACGCTCCAGGGAATAAAGTCCTAACCTACTCAATCTCGTTCTTCCGTCAAGAAAAAAATATAAATGTCTGAGGTCACGTGCCAACTGACTCAAGAACAGCTTCTTCCCTGCTACTGTCAGATTTTTGAATACTTCGCATTAAGTTGATCTTTCTCTACAGCCTAGCTATATCTGTAACACTACATTCTGCACTCTCTTGATTCCTTTTCTATGAACAGTATGCTTTATCTGTATAGCGCACAAGAAACAATACTTTTCACTATATACTAATACATGTGACAATAATAAATCAAATTAAACCAAAAACCTCAGGGCACCCAATTCTTTGGCACTTTTACCTTCCAGTTTGATGGAGGTGGGACAAATGGCTTCCTTCTGTGGTCACAATGACTCCATGATAGGATTTTTATGGCCTTGCTCATCCAGAAACCATAAGATTCTGTCTGAGGCCAACAGCCTTCCCCATTGTCCACATCTCTCCCGCTCTAAAACCAGCCCAGTGAGTGGGCTGGTAAAATTCCAGCCTCTGACACGATGACGGCACGGTAGCACAGTGGTTAGCACTGCTGCTTCACAGCTCCTGGGTTCGATTCCCAGCTCGGGTCACTCTCTGTGAGGAGTTTGCACATTCTCCTTGTGTCTGCATGGGTTTCCTCCAGGTACTCTGGTTTCCTCCCATTGTCCAAAGATGTGTGGGTTAGATTGATTGGCCCTGCTAAAAAATTGCCCTTTAGTGTCCAGGGATGCGTAGGTTAGAGGGATTAGTGGGTATAATATGTAGGGATATGGGGGTAGGGCCTGGGTAGAATGGTGTTCAGTGTAGACTTGATGGGCCGAAGAGCCTCTTTCTGCACTGATTCTATGATTCTAGAGACCCAACGAGCTTAAAATGAACTCCCATCTTGCTGTGTTGTGAAGCAGTCTGCTCAATATTGATACCGCCTTCCTTTGCATAGCTGACTGCTTTTCACAGGTTATTACAGGCATTTCTTTGACATTAAAATCTACACCCAGATGTGAACTAACTCTATGTCCTCGCATGACATGTTAGAATACCTTGGCATCCTGTTTTCCGAGAATGCGGATGGAATGAGGTGATGAAGAGTGATTGTTCCTCATGTTTTACTGTCTACGTAAACAGTTTTGAGCAATACAGGACAAGCACATCTCAGCGTTTGATTGCTAAGCCCAAGTTCACTGACCAAAGTTTGACGTTGCGCTGGGGATGAGACTATAGTATCAAACCATAGAGTCATAGAGGATTGCAGCATGGAAACAGGCCCTTTGGCCCAAGTTGTCCATGCTGCCCTTTTTTTAACCACAATGCTAGTCCTGACTGCCCATGTTTGGCCCACATCCCTCTATACCGATCTTATCCATGTGGAATTGTAGAATCATGGAATCCCTACAGTGCAGAAAGAGGTTATTTAGCCCTTCCAATCTACAGAAAAAAACAATCCTACCCTATCATCATAACCCACACATTTACTTTGCTAATACCCTTGACACTAAGGGGCAATTTAGCACGGCCAATCCATCCAATCCGCACATCCTTTGGACTGTTGGGGGAGCATTCGGGGGTACCCCATGCAGACAAGGGAGAAGGTGAAAACTCCACGCAGTCATCCGAGCTGGAATTGAACCCGGGTCCTCGGTGTTGTGAGGCAGCAGTGCCAACCACTGTGTCACCCCAGAACTCAGTCGCAAGTATCCATGAGAATTGAATTTGGTTTGTAAGACAAATGTGGCAACCACTGAACTATGGAATCATCCACCAAGTAATGAGATATGATGAAAACTGAGGTCCTGTTATAAATCTCTGAGGGATCGAAACCTCTTCCATCCCAAAAAATGTGGAGTGGGACAAGCTGGATTATTGACACACTTCAGTATATCCTGTTTGGGAGAATTTAGCACACAACTGGCACATCCTATGGACTATGAGAAGAAACCGGAGCACCCTGAGGAAACCCACACAGACACAGGGAGAATGTGCAAACTCTGCACCGACCCAAGCTGGGAATTGAACCTGGGTCCCTGGCGCCGAGAGGCAGCAGTGCTAACCGCTGTGCCACCGAGTCAACCAGAAGGTGCCTGGCAAACTGCCTACCATCCTGAGGTGGGCAGGCGATGAGGTTCGGCGCAAGTCTTGTTGACTAGGGATCCGGAAGTGAGCTGGGATTTGCGGAATGGGTTAGGGATGGGGGTATCACGCCGGTCTTCAGATCCTCCCTACTTTCCTGAGTGAGAGTCAGAGTGGGGTTTCTCACTCCTCAGACCCACATCACAGTGCTGGGCCAAGCTGCTCTCTGTGTTTGGCTCTCTGAGAGAATGTCTCCATGTTAAAGAGTACTCTCAGTTGCTCAAACAGAAAATGCTGGGAAAAATCTCAGCAGGTCTGGCAGCGTCTGTGGAGAGAGAATGTTTTAAGACTGGAAGACCTTCCAGTCACATTCTGCTGAAGCTGGAAGATTTCTGATTGGTCCTCCAGCTTTCAGAGCCCCACCCACTTCCCAGAATTAAACACGATGTGGAGAGGCCGCCATTGGACTGGGATGGGCACCAGGTTAAAGTCCGACAGGTTTATCATGAACTTTCGGAGTGCTGCTCCTTCATCAGATGAGTCAGCTGGTGTTGTGAGACTTCTTACTGAATCAAACAGGGAGTCAGCCAATGGCCATGGGCCAATTCAGGAGAGGCCCAGTCAAAATTACAAGTCAGAAACTGTCTCTTTCCGAGGACCAGTTTCAGAATCCAGAAATACTTCCGTTTCTCGCCTCTGAGGTGAAGTTTCAGCCCCTGGAGCTAGTTCACGAGGGCAACTATCCCCCCCCAGAGTCGTCAAATGGAGATAGCAACTGAATAGAACAAATGGTGAAGCCAACTAAAACAAGGCCTGAGTGTCATAGAAACATCGGATCCCTACAGTGCAGAAGGAGTAGACACAGCAAGAAGTCTCACAACGCCAGGTTAAAGGTTTATTTGGTAGCACGAACTTTCGGAGCACTGCCCCTCCATCAGGTGACGATTGGGACCTCTGCACTGCACGTTGTGCAGAGATTCGAGTGAGAAGCTGAACTGGGAAAACAATCAGGATCCAGAACAGTTTTCCTGCCAATTCAGCACTTTCGGGAGAATCACCCCCTTTTATTACTGACGTTGTCAATCCTCTTATCTCATCTCCACTTCTGTAACTGCCAGATCAAAGCATCCATGGAAAATTGATCAGAAAATCTCGTGCCTTGCAAATTTGTCTATTGTGTTTCTCTTGGATTTCTGCATAAAGTTGCTTTCTTAATTTCTGGTTGGAGGAGGTTGGGGGGGGGGTGGTGGGGAGAGGTGGCAGGGTAGGTGGGGGAGGCAGGGGGAATAATTATTGGCAAAACCGAGCCCGACTGAGTAAGCGAGACCCCCAAACCTTGTTCCGTGTTGCCAATCCCTTTCCCGTGAGTGATGGGGCTGTTCATTCACTCACTGTTGCGGGAATCAGCGAAGTTTTAAAGTTCATTTATCAGCGTCACAGGTAGACCTGCGTTAACACTGCAATGAAGTTGCAGTGAAAATCCCCTCATCGCCACACTCCGGTGCCTGTTCGGGTACATTGAGGGAGAATTTAATACGGCCAATGCACCCTAACCAGCACATCTTTTGGGCTGTGGGAGGAAACTCACACAGATACGGGAAGAATGTGCGGACTCTGCACAGACAGTGACCCAGGGGGAATCAAACCTGGGTCCCTGGTGCTGTGAGGCAGCAGTGCTAACCACTGTGCTGGTTCAAGGGAGATCGGTAAATGTAGAGGTTATTCACTGTTTGTCAAACAGCCCCTAACTTTCTGCTTTGGTGGAAGGCTCTGGGTGAAACCTCTGTGTGAGGATGTTCATTGTCACTGAGAGTGCAGTCCTAGAGCTCCCCCTCCTGGCATGTTTGGTAACTCTGCAGCTTGGTGACAAACTCAGAACAGCGACCAACACTAACAAGGACATCTTTAACATGGTGACACCTCCCACAGCACTTCCCAGGAACCTCATGCTGGGCTGGGTAAATCAGAGCGGGTTATAAAAGCCAGTGTGAGGATGCCCGGATCGGCTGTGCAGCTTCTCCACACCGGTCTCAGTTGCCACGGAAGGGGAGCGTGAATCGGAAGCTCACTTTGAGGGAACCAATTAACAAGTTGCTAAACTCATTAATGAGCCAATTGTACACCATTTCCCATAGACCACTGCACTTGCATGGTGGCACAGTTGTTAGTCCTGCTTCAGCTCCAGGGAGCTGGGTTCGATTCCTGGCTTGGATCACTGTCTGCGTGGAGTTTGCATGTTCTCCCCGTATCTGTGTGGGTTTCCTCTTGGTGCTCCAATTTCCTCCCACAGTCCAAAAGACATGCTGTGCATTAGCTGTGCTAAATTTTCCCTCAGTGTACCTGAACAAAGTGTGGTGACTAGGGGATTTTCACAGTAACTTCATTGCAATGTTCCTTGTGACTCTAATAAATAAACTTTTCATAGTCCTGATGTTAAAAGGTTTTGGGGGTGTTTGGCAACACAATGATAGAATAAAGATGTACGTTATTGCAATGTTTCTCACAACCTCAGAATGCCTCAAAACTCATTGCAGCCAATGATGCACTTCTGAAAAAAATAAAAGCAAAATTAATGCGGATGCTGGAATCTGAAACCAAAAGAGAAAATGCTGGAAAATCTCAGCAGGTCTGGCAGCATCTGTAAGGAGAGAAAAGAGCTGATGTTTTGAGTCAAAGCTAAAAGGCACAGAAAGTGGGAGATATTTATACTGCAGGTGAGGGAATGAAAGATGAGTCATAGCCACAGAAACCAGGGGAAAGGCTGCTAATGGCAGCCCATAGAGAGAATAAAGGGTGTGAATGGCCAAAGGGCAGAGAAGCTTTAAGTTGTGACACATAGAGATGTTGGAATGGCGGGGAGGGGAAAATGGGACAGCGGTAGAATGTTGAAAAGGATAAGTGGGGGATGAGGGGAGAAAAGGTAAAGAAGGGGGATGAAGTAGGGAGAAGGAGAGAGTTAGCTTTTAACTTTGGTAAAGGGACCCGAAACGTACTTTGGAAATGTGGTCCCTGCTGTAATGGAAGAAATGGGCAGTCATTTTGCATCCAGCAAACAACAATGTGACAATGACTACAAGAACACAAAGGGACAGCAGCAGAATAGGTCACTCGGCCTCTTGAACCTGTTTTCCAACCATGACTGATCTTGGGATTCACAATCCTTTGAGTGGAGCAATTTCTCCTCATCTCATTCCTAAATGATTGACCCCAATTGTAAGACTATGAGCTGGTGTTGTAGACTCCCCAGCCAGTGGAAACACCCTCTACCCTGTCAAGCCCCGTTGGGATCCTATATGTTTCAAAGGACTAACCTCTCTCATTCTACTAAACTCCACTGAATAAATGTCCAATTTAATCTGCCTTTGATCACTAGACGACTTCATCATGAGATGCTGATGTTGGACTGGGGTGGGCACAACATCAGGTTAAAGTCCAACAGGTTTATTTGATAGCACAAGCCACAAACTTTCAGAGCACTGCTCCTTCATGGGGTGAATGGGAGTTCTGTTCATAAACAGCACATATAAACTCAATTTACAAAGTAATAGTTGAAATGCGAGTCTTTACAGGTAATCAAGTCTTAAAGCTACAGACAATGAGTGGAGAGAGGGCCAAGCACAAGTTAAAGAGACGTGTATTGTCTCCAGACAGGACAGTTAGTGAGATTTTGCAAGCCCAGGCAAGTCATGGGTATTACAGATAGTGTGCATCTGTGGACTTGGCTGTCAATTTCCAATAGCCAAGTTCCGCACACACGAGGGTGCCCTCAGCTGGAATCTTGGGTTCATGTCACACTATCTGTAACCCCTATGACTTGCCTGGGCTTTCAAAATCTTACTAACTGTCCTAGCCAGAGACAATACACATCTCTTTAACCTGTGCTTAACCCTCTCTCCACTCACGTTGTCTATAGCTTTAAGATTTGATTACCTGTAAAGACTTGCATTCCAACCATTATTTTGTAAACTGATACTCTGCTTTATATACACTGCTTGTATATAAAGACAAGCAGTGTCTTTATATACACTGCTTGTGAACAGAACTCCCACTCACCTGATGAAGGAATAGCATTATGAAAGCTTGTGGTTTGTGCTAACAAATAAACCTGTTGGACTTTAACCTGGTGTTGTGAGACTTCTGCCAACTGCCTCATGTCTATTGAGCCTCCACTGTACCACCTCCAATGCAAACATATCCTTCCTTAAATATGGAGACCAAAACAGCACACAATATCCTGCTTTCATCACAATAGCGTCATGGTACAGTGTTTAGTACTGCTGCCTCACAGAGCCAGGGACCCAGATTCGATTCTCAGCTTGGGGGTCACTGTCTGTGTGGAGTTTGCATGTCCTCCCTGTGCCTGTACGGGTTTTCTCTGGGTGCTCCAGTTTCCTCCCACAGTCCAAAGATGTGCAGGTTAGGTAGAGTGGCCATGCTAAATTGCCCCTTACTGTCAGGAGGGGCTAGGTAGGGTCAAGGCACGGGATATGGGAATTGGGTGCGATTGTCGTTGGTGCAGGCTTGATGGGACCGATACGCCCTCTTCTGCACAGAGCTTTTATGACTCTGTGAAAACCCTGCACAATTGTAGCAAGACTTCTTTATTCCTGTACACCGATCCCCTTTGCAACAAAGGCTAACATGCCATTTGCCTTCCTAATTGCCTGCCAAGGGCAATGGTCATTTGCGTTGTTCACTGGCTGCACTGTTAGTGATCTCGCCACATGGGGGAGTCACCTTCAGCATGACCAGTGGATTCTACCAGTGGGAAGGGCCAGAAAATCCCGTGTGATAAATGGATTTATATTCAAGGAGCATTTTGTTTAGAAGTTGCAACACATTACACCGATGATAAATGACACTAGAAATTGCTCATTAACAGGAACAGGACCTTCAGCCCACAATGTTGTGCCAAACATGATGTCAAATTAAACTTATCCTGTCTGCGCTTGGTCCCTATCTGTTATTCCTTGCATGTTCATATGCTTATCTAAAAGCCCCTTAAATGCCCTATCGTATCTGCTTGTGCCACCACTCCTGGCAATGAGTTGCAGACACCTATCACTCACTCTCCGTGTAAAAAACTTGCCCCTCACATCTCCTTTGAACTTTCCCGTTCTCACCTTAACAGCATGCCCCTAGTATTATACATTTCAACTCTGGGGAAAAGATTCTGATTGTCAACCCTATCTGTGCTTCTCAATTTTATAGACTTCTATCAGGTGTCCCCTCAGCCCTCGCTGCTGCACAGAAAACAACCCTAGTTTTATCCAGCCTTTCCTTATAGCTCATACCCCCTAATTTAGGCAGCATCCTGGGTAAACCTCTTCCTCACTCCTTCTAAAGCCTCCACATTCTTCCTAGAACATGGTGACCAGAGTTGAATGCAATATTGCAAGTGCAGCATAACCAAAGTTTTATAAACTGCAACATGACTTCTTGGCTCTTGTAGTCAATGCCCCCAACCAATAAAGGCAAGCATGCCATACAGCTTTTTTACCACTCTATCTACTTGTGTGGCTACTTTCAGGGAGCTGTGGAGTTGAACCTCAAACTCCCTCTGTACGTCGTGCTATTCAGAGTTCTGACATTAACTGTATACTTATCCTTAACATGTGATCTTGCAAAGTGCAGCATCTGACATTTGCCTCAATTAAACTCCATCTGCCATTTCTCCACCCATACTTATAACTGATCTATATCCCACTGCATCCTTTTGCAACCTTCTATACTGTCCACAACTCCATCTATTTTTGTGTTGTCTGCAACTCATCCATCTACATTTTCATCCAAGTCATTTCTGCATATTTATTTAAGGGATTAGGTTACTACAGTCTCGATGGGCCAAATGGCTTCCTTCTGCAATGTAAGATTTTATGAGTCTATGATATCACAGGTAGCAGAGATCCCAGTGTAGATCTCTATGGAAAAGCAGTATCATGAATCTCCACCCTGAAAAGCCCTTCCCTTCCATCATTATTCTCTGACTTCTAGTGATCCAAGCAGGGAAGTCACTCTGGATCTCATGCATCTTAATCTTTTGGATGAGCCTACCATGAGGAACTTGTCAACAGCCTTACTAGAATCCATGTGGACAACATCCACTGCTCTACCCTCATCAATCACCTTCATCATCTCCTCAAAAAAATCCATCAAGTTCGTAAGCCGTGACCTGCCCCACACAAAGCCACGCTGACTTTCCCTAATTAGGCCATGCTTTTCCCAAATCGAGTAAATCCTATCCAATAGCTCCCCAATCACTGATGTGAGACTCACCGGTTTGTAATTTCCTGGATTGTCCCTTTTTCCTTTCCTAACAGAGGAACAACATGACCTCCTTGCTAGTCCTCCAGGGCCTCTCCAAGTTAACTTTCCTTCTGCTATTATGTTAGATGATTGGAGCAGCTGGGGATTCAGTTATTTAATTGTGGTGGAAATATATCTCATTCGCAATCAGAAAAATGAATTGACCTTGTGAAAGGGTAGGGGTCAGTGTATCCAAGTAAGGGGGCAGAGGTCAGTGTCTTCAGGCGACGGGGCAGAAGTCAACATTTTCAGGTGAGGGGATGGAGGTCAGTTCTTTAGGTGAGGGGGTAGAAGTCAATGCCTTCAGGTGAGGGGGCAGAGGTCAGTGTCTTCGAGTGAAGAGGTAGAGGCCAGTGTTTCCAAGTGGGAGGGAGAGAGCAGTATATTAGAGTGAGGAGCCAGGGGTCAAATATACTCAGGTGAGGGAAAGGGGTCAATGTCTTCAGGTGAGGAGGCAGAGATCAGTGTCTTCAGGTAAAGAGGCAGGGTCAACATCTTTGGGTGAGGAGGCAGGGGTCAATGGCAATTTGATGCACTTTGTATCTGCCTTTCTAAAAATGTGTGGTTTGTTTAAAAGGAACAGTGTGACAGTTAGAACTAACAGGACTAAGAAACAATTATTGGGGCATGTTTCATTTTACTTTGGAAACCAAGATTATGAATCACTGCTGTGTAGCAGCCAGGCTTTCCAAAGGTATCTGAAAAGCGAATTGTGGTTTCAATCCATGAGAACATTCCATTGAGCTGTTCTTTATTTTTGTACGTAACTATACTTGCATTTGCCAAAAAATCTTTATCTCAGAGGCTGCAGTTCTTTTGCAAACATCCACTAGTTTCATGGGAAATGGTGACAATCCCTGTTCACAGAAACTTCCAGGACAAGTCGAGGCTTGTGATGAAACCACAGACACTTTGTCTTTACTTTCCGGATCGAATTGAATATAAACTTGTTCTCTGGTGTCCCAGAGCGAGCAGGTTGTACGTGGCCCAAGGGCCCTGTCTGCCTGCCTATCTCCCACAGTCTTACCCACACCAGGGTCTCCCGGAGAAGGAGTACGGGGTGTGTGTGTGTCACAGTGCTTGAGTTCTTCCCCAACTGCAGGGATTGCAGGACAGAGCGGACACAGAGAACAATATTTAATTTCATGTATTATCTTGGTGTTATGATTCAGTTCCTCATTTACTGTGTCCCCCTAAAAAAATGGGGCACTTTCGATTGACTTATACTTGATGACACTGGGGTACCTCCTTTTGTCTTATTGGTTAGTTCGCGATTATCCAACCTTTTTACAACGGGGAGGCTACATTTCAGATTTTCTCACTCATAATCAAGTTTAAAAGGATAAGCCATTAGAAATTTATCTCATGCTTCATCCAAGCAACAAAAAAGTGCTTCACTGTAAATGCTGACCCGTTGTACATTCCTCCCAGTCTGCTTCACATCAGTGCTGACCCATTGTACCCTCTTCTCACCCCTTGATGTCGGGGGGACGTATTTTACACAGAGGGCGATGGGGACTTGGAATGCACTGCCAAGCAAGGTGATTGAGGCAGACACGCTGGGATTGTTTAAGACTTATCTAGATAGCCGCGTGAACAGACTGGGAATAGAGGGATACAAACGAATGGTCTAATTGGGTGCATGAGCGGTGCAGGCTTGGAGGGCCGAAGGGCCTGTTCCTGTGCTGTATTGTTCTTTGTTCTCTGTTCTTTGTTCATCTCAGTCTGCTTCACTGTAATGCTGACCCATTCTACACTCCTCCTGGTCTGCTTCATTGCCACGCTACTTTAAAGAAGTGCAGGGACTGGCACCCTGGCTGTTATTTATTCCGCTACCCACAGATCCAAAACAGATCATCTGGTCACCGTCACATTACTGGAGGTGGAGTTTGCTGCGTGCAGATTAATTACTGCATTGCCCAGAGGACCACCAGTGATTGCACAATAACAGTTAACTGAACAGTACTTTGGAATGCCGTGAGGATGGGATCGGTATTATAGAAACACAAATTGTTTCTTCTCTTTTCTTTTTGTTGCTGGTCAGTATTCATATTTGCAGCTATTAACAAAGTATGGGTAAGATCTGTAAATCTTGATGATAATTTAAATTGATAACTACAGAAGAAGGAAATTACTACGATAAAACCAATCTCTGATTTTCAGCAGGTACCCACAGTGTCAATGTCTCACTAATTGTCCCAATTAGAATGAAAATACATTCAGCAGGGACTAATTCCCAGTTTATATAAATGGCTACAGGGTAAGATCTAATTATTAGGGCTTCCTAGACGGTTCACTTGTCACTTTTGCTCAGGCTACGAGCTGGGAATGTTCAGACAGTCACCTCTCATTTCCCAGAAAGGGATTTGCTGACTTGGAAATTTATCACTGCTCCTTCACTGTCGCTGGGTCAAAATGCTGAAACAGCACTGTGGGTGTAACTACAGAACAGGGACTGGTGCGGTTCTGGAAGGCAGTTCACCACCACCTTCAAATCATACAATAGACTCGTAGAATCCTACAGTGCAGGAGAGGGCCATTCATCCCATTGAGTCTTCACCAAGAACAACCCTACTCTATCCTCGTAATCTCACGTAATCCCTCTCACACTGAGGGAAAATCTCACCTAGCTCTTGTTCCCTGCAACCCCTAGTATTTATCCCACTAATCCTCCTTGCCCACACATCTTGGGACACTAAGGTAAAATTTAGCATGGCCAATCCACCTGACCTGCAACAGTGGGAGGAAACTGGCGGAAACCCACGCAGACATGGGGAGAATGTGCAAACTCTGCACAGACAGTCACTCGAGGCCAAAATTGAACCCAGGCGTTGGCAGCAGTGCTAACCACCCTAATAACACAGTGCTTAAGGAGAAAATAATGCCATGAGAAGCAGAAGGCTACAGAAATGCTAATCCACGCTGTAAGCTAACCCCACCTTTAAATCTTCCAAGTATCACTTGATTGTGCAATGGGTTTGTCTGTAAATTGCTGCAATTTCAAGTTGCTTGCTAAACGGCAAGAGAAATCTTTTGAATTTATGAATCCAGCCCTGACAGAGATAAGGGACAGATGGTTGGGTCTGCGTAGCAAACCTCGATCACATGAAAGGATATTAGGTAGGATCAGCAGGGTGTCGCTAGTTATCTCCACTGGGTTCAGAGCGGGGAAGGTAATGGTGACAGGAGTGCCAGCCCTGATATTTGGTGTGATGAACACTCGATGCGATGTGATTCTCTTGTGGGGCAATCTAAAACAAGAGGTCACAGGCACAGGTTGTGAGGGGTAGATTTAAAACTGAAGTGAGAAGGAACTACTTCTCGCAGAGGGTAGTGGATTTGTAGAACTCGCTGCCCCATTGCGCAGTGGAGCCTGAATCATTGAATGGTTTCAATCATGGCATTCCAACAGTGCAGAAGGAGGCCATTCAGCCCATCGAGTCTGCACCATAATCCCAACCAGGCCTTATCCTCATAACCCCATATATTTATCCTAGTTAGTCCCCCTGACTAGTCAATCCACCTAACCCGCACATCTTTCAAGAAGGAGATAGATATATTTCTAAGTAGCATAGGGATGAGGAGATATGAGGAGGTGGATTTGAGACCAAGGAGAGATTGGTCATGATGTGATGGAAAGGTGGAGAAGGGCTGAATTTGCCAACTTCTATCCCTAATTTCTATGCTCCTGCTCTGATGATGCACAGACATTAGGGGCTGAATTTTTCTAGCGCCTTGGTAATACACTTGGAGGCTGGGGGAGGTTGGAGTAGGGATTATAATGGGGAGCCGTGTCAGGGCGTTTCCCTGACACATTCCTCAGGCTGGGGAAGGCTCCCAGGGACGGCCTGTGAGTTGGATTGGATGCCAAGTAGGTGCTGAAGACCCCCATTGTGGTGATATTATGGCCTTGCCAACATTTGGCTGTGATTGGAGTGGCTTCCCTTGTGGAGGCTGCTAGCTTTATGGAGATGGCCAATGGAGACACCAAACCACAGCTAGGGAGGGGGGCTTGGGCAAGAACAACTTCATCCTAGGCCCCAACAATTCAACCAAAACGGTTTCCCCTCCACTCTCAGAGGCTCCTCATGACATTTAATTCATATTCCAGCACGGTTTGTCCTGAGATGCGGACGAGTTACGATGCTCTTTGCAGTCGAATAGTCAGCCGGCTCGCACTGTTCCCCCAGGCTGCACTGCCGAGGGCAAACCCGGACTGCGATATAATTCCCGGGAAGAGTCAGGGCTTTCACGAAAGGAAGACAAACGTAACACCATCTTGGAATGCGCAGTATTTAGTTTTTCGTTTTAGGGTCGGAAAGTCAGAGCTGTGCTCCCAATGTCGTTCACATCCTGCCCGATATTCCTACCATTTCCCAACACCTGGGAAGAACCTAAAGAACATAAGAACTAGGAGCAGGAGTAGGACATCTGGCCTCTCGAGCCTGCTCCGCCATTCAATAAGATCATGGTTGATCTTTTTGTGAACTCAGCTCCACTCACCCGCCCGCTCACCATAACTCTTAATTCCTTTACTGTTCAAAAATCTATCTATCCTTACCTTAAAAAAATTCAATGAGATAGCTTCAACTGCTTCACTGGAATTCCACAGATTCACAACCCTTTGTGTGAAGAAGTTCCTCCTTAACTCAGTCCTAAATCTGCTCCCTCTTATTTTGAGGCCATGCCCCCTGGTTCCAGTTTCACCTGCCAGTGGACGCAAGCTCCCTGCTTCAATCTTATCTATTCCCTTCATACGCTTATATGTTTCTATAAGCCGAAATTTTACCACCCTGCCTGCCATGGGAATTGGAGCAAGCGAGAGGTGGAGCATGGAAAGGTCCATTGACCTTGGGCGGGATTGTACAGTTTCTGGACGAGATCGGAAAATCCCACCCATCGAATCCCTCAGCGCAGAAGGAGGCCGTTCAGCCCATTTTGGCTGCACCGACTTTCTGACAGAGCATGCTACCCAGGCCCTCTGCTCACCTGATTCCCCCTAACCCTACACATCTACTGTGGCTAATGCATTTAACCCACACATCTTTGGACTGTGGGAAGGAACCGGAGCACCCAGAGAAAAGCCACGCAGATACGGGGGGGAACGTGCTAACTCCACACAGAGAGTGACCCAAAGCCAGAATTGAACCTAGGTCCCTGGCGCTGTGAGGCAGCAGTGCTAACCACTGTGCCACCGTGCCGCCCCAGAGAGGGATCTCTTGCAGGAAACAACTGCACCCTTTAAAGTTAAGTGTTTGGGGTTTCTCCCGCTTGGCAACGGTGTTAGTGAAAGGACAGCGGCAGGGGAACAAGACCACCATAATGTCATTTTACTCCACTTAGAACCCACTCAAGCACAATACAAAACCACTTCATTTTGTCACAGTTAATTTTGGCTGTTAACAACAGGGACAAAGATTAGAATTGAGATAAAAAGACTATGTTAATTGGGGAACGGTGTTGGAGTAAATGAGCCTGAGATTGGAGAGCCTTGGGCAGGGCATTGCTAGGGTGGGAGCTCCGTGAGAAATCCCTGGCTCAGACTGATCATTTTCCTGCTAGCTGTCTCACTGTGACTGACCTTTCCTTAAAAAAGGCGGGTGAACAGGTTCACTCTCGCTTGAACAAGGGAGGCAATCGCTCATGAACGCATTGAGTGACACCAAGAGAAAGGGGAGGGTGAGGCGAGGATGGATCACATGACCGAAACTGTCTGTTGAGAGGCCTGACATTCTTGAAGTTTCACATCACAAGGTGGGTCTGCAGTGTGTCAGGGCTGCTGTTGACGTTTCTCAGCCAGGTGATGGAGCTGTCTATTGTCAGCTTGTGTTTGTCTAAGCGTCTTAATTGTCTTTTCCCACTCCTGCTACCAGACACCTTTGATCCTTGACCTTTACCCAGGGTCAGGCCTGCCAACCACCCCCATTCTTTCTTTGATTGCTATTCCACGTCGTGTCAGCAGTCTGTCGATGTGTGAAATGCTGACTTCAACTCGCGTCTGGGTAACCTTCATGAGGCCTAAGGATCTGAGCCCATAATCCTTGACGTAGTGATGCTGGCGTTGGACTGGGATAAACACAGTAGGAAGTCTGACAACACCAGGTTTAAGTCCAACCAATTAAATAAGTATCAACTAAATCAACTATCAAATAAATTGGTTGGACTTAAACCTGGTGTTGTCAGACTTCCTCCCATAATCCTTGGCAGGTCTGCACTTGAAGCAGCATCTTCCCCCCCGGGGCAGTGAACCTGCACTCTGCTCCACCCTCTCTCACAGTAGGGATAACAGATCAGTGTGGACGACAGCGTTCCTGGAAGTGCAAGGGAATTTACCTGGTTTTTAATTCTGGAAGTGGTACCTAGGGTGGCACAATGGTTAGCACACTGCCTCACAGTGCCAAAGAGCCAGGTTCAATTCCCGGCTTGGGTCACTGTCTCAAGATGGCGCTGGAGCCATGGCAACGTCTTGTAATCTGCACCCAGCATACAATCCTAACTTGTTCTATCCTTCTAAAACTTTATTCCAACTCTTTTAAACTCTCTAACGATGCTTTGATGCAATATCTTATAGATTTGGCTTCCATGCTGCCATCAGGGTTTTGAATGGATGAATTATCCCTTGCATTAAGATGATCTTTCTCTACACCAAGACTGTGGGCCCAGTTTTATCATTGAATGAGCACAAGATATGGTAAAGTCAGCTGTAAGGCCATTAATGAGATTTGCGCCCTGCATCGGACCAGATTGGCACATAATTGAGATCCAGGAATGCTGCAATCCGATTTGCGGCCGAATGCATGCATTTAAATTGAATTAATGAACTGCCCGCCCAACCTGATCAGCATTTCCCTTTTTACCACCACGTTTGCCAATCTGGAACAATGCCGAAGTGGAGGTGCTGAATAAAAGTTTGTTTCGGGCGCTCCCGCTACTGAAGAGTAGATCAGAGCTTCCAACGGTTGGTGGGGAGGGTGGGGGAGAGGAGGAAGGTCAGATGTACCTCTGGGGGAAGGAGGCCAGATCATTCTCATGGGGCACAGTGAGTGAGTCCAGATCATTCTCTGGGGAGAGAGAGGGGGAGTGAGGCCAGATCATTCTCTGGCTGAGGGAGGCCAGATGAATCTCTGGTGTGGTGGGACAAGAAGTGGGGTTAGCTGACACTCTGCCAGCGATCGGTGGGGGAGAAGGGGGCAGGGGGTTGTGATTGGTCTGGGTAGCAGCGGGGTGTTGGTGGATAAGAGGGACAGGGATGTGTGTGGGTAGTGGGTAGGTGGATAAGGGGGACAGTGGTGTGTGTGAGGGCCATCGCTCCCGCTTTTCAATCCTGGACCACTTTTCCCACTTTCTGCCACAGGCACACTTTTTCAAATTTGTTTCTAACTGCACATGCACACTTCAGAGCTCCGATCGTTTTGAGTACACTAAGCCCCGCCAACAGCGTGAATGGGATCGTGATTTTTTTTCAGGCAAAGTGGTAATGGGAGGACCTGAAAGCAGATTTCCAAGTTGGATCTGAATTGCACCCAGATTCAGTACTTCGAATGAAAAGGGTAAAATTAGGCCCTACATTCTGCACTCTCTCCTTCCCTTCTCTACGAACGGTATGCTTTGCCTGTACAGCAAGTAAGAAACAATACTTTTCACTGCATGTTAATACATGTGACAATAATAAATCAAATCAAATCAAATGAGTGTGTGGAATCTGCATGTTCTCCCTGTGTCTGCGTGGGTTTCCTCTGTGTGTTCTAGTTTCTTCCCACAGTCTGAAAGATCTGCTGGCTATGTTGCATTGACCATGCTAAATTCTCCTTCTATGTTTCCGAACAGGCGTCGGAATGTGGCGACTAGGGGATTTTCACAGAGACTGCATTGCAGTGCTAATGTAAGCCTACTTGTGACACTAATAAATTAAAGAAACATAGATGAATGTTAAAAAGTGTAAAATGTTAAAAAAAAAACAGGCAGCACGGCTGGGGAGTGACAAAGTTAACGTTGCAGGTGGGTGGCGCTTCATCAGAATACAACAATCCACTCATTTACTCTTGTGGGATCTTGCTGTGCACAAATAAGCTGCTGTATTTCCAGCATCCCAAAGGTGACTTCACTTCCGAAAAGTGCTTTGCTGGCTGCTGGAATGTCCTGAGACATACGAACATAGGAACTAGGAACAGGAGTAGGCCATTCGGCCCTTCAAGCCTGCTCCGTCATTCAGTACAATTGTGGCTGATCTGATCCTAACCTCAATCCCATATTCCTGCTGACCTCCTGATAACTTTTCACCTGTTATTACTCAAGAACTTATCTTATATTACTCTGCTTCCGCTGCCTCTTGAGGAAGACTTCCAAAGACTCACCAACCTCTGAGAGAAAAACATCTCTATCTTAAATGAGTGACTCTTTATTTTTAAACTGTGTCCCTTCATTCTAAATTCTCCCACACGAGAGAACATCCTCTCCACATTCACTCTTCAATACCCCTCGGAATCTTAAAGGTTTTCATTAAGATACCTCTTACTCTTCTGAATTCTAGTGGATATAAACTTAACCTCTCCAACCTATCCTCATTAGACAACCTGCTCATTCCTGGTATAGAATCCCTACAGAGGAGAAGGAGGCCATTTAGCCCATCAGGTCTGCACTGACCACAAACCCCTCCAGGCCCTATTCCCACAACCCCATGTATTTACCCCAGCTAGTCCCCCTGACACTAAGGGGCAATTTAGCATGGCCAGTCCACAGTAACCCGCACTTGTTTGGAATGTGGGAGGAAACCGGAACAGCTGGAGGAAACCCACGCCAACATGGGGAGAATGAGCAAACTCCACACAGGCAGTGACCCGAGCCAGGAATTGAACCTGGGTCTCTGGCATTGTGAGGCAGCAGCGCTAATCACTGTGCCTCCGTGTCACCCTATAAGTCTAGTAAAGCTTCTCTGAATTGCTTCCAATTTATTTATATCCTCCCTTATGTAAGGAGATCAAACTGTGTACAATACTCCAGATGCAATCTCATCAATGTCCTGTACAACTAAAGCATAACTTCCATACTTTTGTATTCAATTCTCCTCACAATAAACATTCTTTTAGCTTTCCTAGTTAGTTGCTGTATCTGCATACTAGCCTTTTTGATTTATGCATTAAGATAACCAGATCCCTCTGTTCCTCAGAGCTCTGCAGTCTCTCACTGAGATGAGGAGGAATTTAGCCAGAGGATGGTGAATCTGTGGAATTCATTGCCACAGGAAGCTGTGGAGGCCTGGTCATTGAGTGCATTTAAGATAGGGGATAGATAGATTCTTGATTGGTAAGGTGATCAAAGGTTATGGGGAAAAGGCATGAGAGTTGGGTTGAGAAACTTATCAGCCGTGATCGAATGGTAGAGCAGATTCAATGGGCTGAATAGTTTAATTCTGCTCCTATTCATTTAGATAAGCTTTTTTGCATCTGTACTACTTTACAGCATTGGAAGGTGCTATAGAAATGCAGGCTCACTCTTTAATATAGGGAAACATCCAGCTGTGGGGGCAAGGAAAACCTGGAGAGTGGATTGAGCTGCTTGGAATGGACTGGTGACTCATAGGATCCCCACAGTGCAGAAGGAGACCATTCAGCCCATTGAGTCTGCACAGACTACCTTACCCAGGCCTTCACTCAGCCCATTTCCCTGTAACCACACCCATTTGCCATCCACCTAACCTACACATCTTTCGTAACACTAAGGGGCAATTTAGCACGCCCAATCCACCTGACCTGCACATCTTTGAGAGGGAATCCTTGCAGACTTGCGGAAAAAATGCAAGTTCCAGGCAGACAGTCGCCCGAGGCTGGAATCGAACCTGCGTCCCTGGTGCTGTGAGGCAACAGTGCTAACTACTGTGTCACCGTGCTTGCCTGAACGTTCTCGTCTCGAGGTTAGAGATGTCAAGGACAGTGCCCAGATCTGCGCAGACAGCGCTTACCGGAATCAGTGAACTCACCTCTGACAAGTGAGTGACTCAGAAGCCATGCTGCATGGATCAGTGTGATTCAGTTCCTACGCATGCAAGGCAGCACTCCCCCTTTCCAACAGGGGAGTTTCTGAATCAGTATACTGGAGTACAATTCAATCAGTAGGGAAGGAAGGGAGTTTACAATAAACTTAATATAGCAATGCATCACTTTATTGGAACCATTGACAAACTCCATACGTAACAAATATCTCCGGTGTTGGTTGAATATTAGCCAAGGTACCAGCAGAATTTTTTCCCTGTTCTGAACTGTTCTTGTGATCTATAGCAGCCTAAGCAAACAGTCAGGTTATTGGTTAATATCTTTTCTGAAAACGAGTGTTGCTGGATGTCACCCGCAGGCACCAGCCTTGTTTTGGTGTCTGTGATCTGAAATGGATTAGGGTTGAACTAGTAAAGTTCATTTATTAGTCACAAGGAAGGCTTACATTAACACTGCAATGAAATGACTGTGAAATCCTCCTAGTCTGCACAGTCTGGTGGCTGTTCTGGTCAATGCACCTAACCAGCATGTCTTTCAGACTATGGGAAGAAACCGGAGCACCCGGAGATAACCCACGCAGATAATGTGCAAATTCCACACGGACAGTGACCCAAGCCAGGAATCAAACCTGGATCCCTAGCACAGGGAGGCAGCAGTGCTAACCAGTGTGTCACCGTGCTATCCCAGAGTATTCTGCTTCCTCAAGTGAGGGCAATAGAAGGCCAGAAGTATAATAATTTTCAGGAGAATTGGATGCTCTCAGGGAACCCTGGAGAAATTCTTTTCCCAAGAAATTGGAGAGAAAGTGGGACTTACTATCACAGAGTGTGGTTTTAAAGCTTATTTATTTGTGTCACAAGTAGGCTTACATTAGGCTTACAATGGCACAGTGGTTAGCACTGCTGCCTCACAGTGCCAGGGATCTGGGTTCAATTTCCAGCTTGGATCACTATCTGTGTGGAGTCTGCACATTCTCCCCGTGTCTGTATGGGTTTCCTCCACGTGCTCCGGTTTCCTCCCACAGTGCTGGTTAGGTGCATTGGCCATGTTAAATTCTTCCTCCATGTACCCAAAAAGGCGCCGGAGTGTGGTGACTAGGGGATGTTTTTCAGTAACTTCATTGCAATGTTAATGTAAGCCTTATTAGTGTCTAATAAATAAACTTTATTTTACTTTTTTACATTTACACTGCCATGAAGTTACTGTGAAAATCACCTAGTTGCCACAGTCCAGCGCCTGATCGGGTACACTGAGAGAGAATTTAGCATAGGTACCTAACCAGTAGGTCTTTCAGACTATGGGAGGAAACCAGAGTACCCAGAGGAAACCCATGCAGATATGGGGAGAACATGCAAACGCCACACAGACAGCGACCCAAGCTAGGAATCAAACTCGGGTTCCTGGCACTGTGAGGCAGCAGTGCTAACCATTGTGCCGCATGTTACATTATGTTAAATTTCAACAGTTACGCAGTGCACTTTTATAATTTTTATGAACCAGGTCTATTTTTTGAAAGACAAACAGGTTGAAGACAGGCTGTGCTGTTATAGCTGCAAATCCACCAGCAGGGGTCCATCACAGCCAAATGGTCAATCTGATTAACTCGCTCGCTCATTCGCTCTCTCTCTCATCTTCTCTACAAACCAATTCCCTTAAAGAGAAAAAAAATTAGAATTTTTACAGCAAATGGTGGAATTTTCTGTTCCCGCCAGAGTGGGATTATGATGGGTGGGATATCATTTGGCGGCAGACAAAAAAAAATATTGTTTCGCTGACCGCAGGATACATTGTTGGAATTTTCTACTCCAGAGTTTAAAGACAGCTCAAGGTCCCAAAGGAAAATAATGGGAAGTCCATTTCAATCCATCAGCATGTCCTGATTAAAGGACCCCGTCTCCAGGATGAAGCTCCATCTCCGAATTTGGCTCCCTGTTCGCAAGGAAGGAGAAAGTTCAATTTTGTGGCAGTGTGTCAGTGGCGTGCATCTGATCAACTTCACCCGTTCCCTAAGGTCCAGAGATGTTGCTGTCTCCTTCCTGGGGAATTTGGCGTATCTTCACTCAGAGAGGGACACAGACTGCATGGAGGCAAAAGGTTTTTAACTTGGAAAGGCATCATGTTCAGCACAGGCTTGGTGGGCCGAAGGGCCTGGTTCTGTGCTGTACCACTCTTAATTCTGTTGAGTATCATTAACAGGAGGGTGAAGACTGGAGGTGGGGAGGGGGGGTGTGGAGTATGGAGCTACGGTGGGCAAGGAAAACAGGCTTATGGGGGAAGTAGGGGTGGAGGGGAAGGTGTCTAAGGAAAGTGGGGATGGAAGAGAGAGAATGCCTGGGGAAGGAGGTGAGGGGAGGGAGGGAAGAATGTCCAGGGAAGCATGTTTGGAGGAGGGAGAGGGTAGAGTGTTTGGGGAAAGGGGGGGTAGAATGTTTGGGGAAGGGGGTAATGTTTGGGGAAGGGATGGTAGAGTGTTTGGGGAAGGAGGGAATGTTTGGGAAGGTTTGGTGGAGTGAGAAATGGAGTGTGAGAGGCAGAGAGTGAGAAACAGTGAGAAACACCAATGTGGGGACAAGAACTGGGTGTGCTCATGAGGAAGACAACCGCCACATTGTCAGGGTCAACCAGTGAGGGACAACAAATGGGTTACCGGTCAGTGTCTCTCACAATGAATAATTGCAAAGGCAGATATCCAAAAATAAACAAAAGGAAAGCAGGAACAAGAGACTGCGGATGCTAGGAATCGGAAAATAAAAACAGGGAATGCTGGATTGACCCAGCAGGTCTGGTAGCATGTGTACAGCGAGAAACACAGTTAACGTATTCTGAGGAAGAGTTTTTGTCCTCACATCGATAACTCTTTCTGTCTCCGCAGACGCTGTCAGACCTGTCACAGATTTCCAACACTGAAATAAATATAGGCCCAGCTGTCTGATACAGGTGTAGAATGCTGACTGAGATCCTGTCTCCCCGGGTGATGATGTCATGTTTATTTTGACCAAGCATCCTGCCATTCTGCTAAACATTTTGCTCCGATTCTTTTCTTATAACTTACGACTCTGATTAGATCACAAGCCGTAGTGGCTTCCCCTCGTTACTTTGTTTCCCCATTGGGAACATCCTTCCCAGGCCTGACGTCTCACACTGGAAACACATACCCACGTCTCACACGCTGAATACACATTGTTGGCCGGTTACTCAGATTGCTACACATCCTGGGGACGGTTCCCCTACTCCCAAACTCCAACGAGGAGTATCGGTTATGGGTTAGTGGCAGCACGGTGACCCAGTGGTTAGCACTGCTGTCTCACAGTGCCAGGGACCCGGGATCGATTCCGGCCTCGGGTCACTGTCTGTATTTTCCCTGTGTCTGTGTGGGTTTCCTCTGGGTGCTCCGATTTCCTCCCACAATCCACAGACGTGCGAGTTAGGTGGATTGGCCATGCTAATTATTCGTTAGTATCAAAGGACTAGTAGGGTAAACAGGTTAAGGGATTAGGGCCTGGGTGAAATTGTTATCAGTGCAGGCTCGATGGGCCAAATGGCCTCCTTCTGCACTGTGGGGACTCTATGATTTCTTTTGTAGGGTGGCACAGTGGTTAGTATTGCTGCCTCACAACACCAGGGGACACGGGTTCGATTCCCAGCTTGAGTCACTGTCTGTGTGGAGTTTTGCACGTCCTTCTCATGTCTGCGTGGGTTTCCTCCGGGTGCTCTTGTTTCCTTCCACTTCCAAAGATGGATGGGTTAGGTTGATTGGTCGTGATAAATTGACACTTACTGTCAGAGGGATTAGCAGGGTAAATACATGGGGTTACAGGGATAGGGGCCAGGTGATAATGTTGGTGCAGGCTCGATGGGCCAAATAGTCTCTTTCTGCACTGCAGGAATTCTATGGTTCTATGATGATTCTAGTGGCTACCAGTCTTGGCTCTGAAATCAGGAGACTGTGGCCGGAATTTTACCAGCATGCCAGCCCTGATTCCAGAAGCGGGCTCGGCTCCGAGAAAGGCATTGTCCATTAGTTTTGGGCGGGATTGTGCGAAACTTGGACGGATGTGCCAGTAAAATTCCATGTCTTCAATTCATGCTCCAGATGAGGCTGACAAGCCAATGTAATACTGAGGGAGTACCGCACTGTTGGAGGTGTTACCTTTTGAGCTGTTATATTGACACCCCACCTGCTCTCTCAGGACAGGGTGTAAATGATCCCCGAAATAGCAGCCAGGCATGGGGATCTCTCGCTAATATTTACCAGTGGTGGCCTCATGGTATTATCACTGGTCTGGTAATCCAGAGAGCTAGGGTAATATTCTGGGGACCCGGGTTCGAATCTCACCAGGGCAGAGGGTGAAATTTGAATTCAATAAAGACCTGGAATGGAGAACCGACTTGTACCATTGCCGATTGTCAGAGAAGTCTATCTGGTTCTCTGATGTCCTTTAGGGAAGGAAATCTGCCAGCCTTACCTGGTCTGGCCTACATGGAACTCCAGAGCCACAGCAATGCGGTTGACTCTTTAAAAACCACTTCCTGAAATGACAAATAAAGCCACTCACTTCAAGGGCACTTAGGGATAGGCAATAAATAATGGCCCAGCCAGTGATGCCTACATCCCAGGAATTAATTAAAAAAAAAGGATAACTGAAAAATAAAATGGATTATCTAATCATTATTTCATCAGTTGACTTGTGGCATCTTCCTGTGCACAGATTCTTGGCCATATTGTCCATATTGCAGCAGTGACCTCACTTGAAAAGTTCTTCACTGGCTGCAAAAGTGCTTTTGAGATCTCCTGCGGTCTTTGAGGTTGCTATAGAAATGCAGTGCTCACACTGAGGGAGTGCTGCACTGGGAAGGAGAATCAAATGTTACATTAAAAAGTACCGTCATCCTTCAATGATGGACATCAGAGATGTTTTGAAGAACAGGGAGAATTCACTCTGGTGTTCCAGCAGTTCTCCCTCAATCAATGTGACAAATCCAGACTGGCTGGTCATGGGTCCTGTTCAGTGGAGGTTGCTGTGCATAAATCGATTGCCACATTCCCGACTTTACAAAAGTGGAAATGGATTTCAAAAAGTCACTCGATGGCAGTAAAGTGCTTGAGTTTTTTATAATCATTTCCATAGTCGCTGGCTAGGCCAGCATTTATTTCCACCCCTAGTTGCCCTTGAGAAGGCAATGGTGAACTGCTTCTTGAGCAATTGATACAATTGAGTGGTGTGCTAGGCCATTTCAGAGGGCAATTGAGAGTCAACCACATTTCTGTGACTTTGTAGTCACATGTAGGCCAGACCAGATTAGGATGGCAGATTTTCTTCCCCGGGTGAACATTAGTGAACCAGGTCCGTTTTTACAACAATCGGCAATGGTTCCATGGTGATCATTAGACTCTCATTTCTAGATCTTTATTGAATTCAAATTTCACCATCTACCATGGTGGGATTTGAACTCTGGTCTTCAGAGCTTAACTAAAAGAGAAAATGCTGGACAATCTCAGCAGGTCTGGCAGCATCTGAAAAGAGAGAAAAGGACTGGCGTTTTGAGTCGTAGCTTTTGACAAAGGGTCATCTGGACTCAAAATGTTTGCTCTTTTCTTTCCTTTAGAAGCTGCCAGACCCACTGAGATTTTCCAGCATTTCTTCCTGTGATTTCAGATTCAAGCATCCACAGTAATTTGTCTTTTTCCCCAGAATGCTACAGATGGATTTTCCCTAACAATCAGCAATGGTTTCATGGTCATCAGTAGATTCTTAATCCCAGATTTTTTTTATTGAATTCAAATTCCACCGTCTGCTGTGGCAGAATTCGAACCTGGCCCCCAGCACATTAGCTGAGTTTCTGGATTAATTTTCTAGCAATAACACCACGAGGTCATTGCATCCCCTTGAGATACTGAGAAAGGTGCTGGATAAAGTTTACCACCATGGACATGTTATTTTACTCTCTCAGTATGATAACTGCACCGTCACTGATCCCAGATCCTGTATTGACAGCCACTTCTTTCTGACAAAAATCAAACTCACCAAACTGAGAACAACACTAGGATGAACCTTACTGTTGAAAAATGAGGTGAAGAGAAATGCAACCAAGAAGTTTGCAGCACAGAATGCCGTTCCCTCTAGCCTTACCATCACTGAAGCTAATTCATAGAATCACAGAATACCACAGCGCACAAGAGACTCTTCAGCCCATCAACGCATGAAACCTGCCCCATCTAATCTCACTTGCCAGCATTTGGCCCATAGCCCTGAATGTAATAGCATGCCCAGGACTAATCCAGGTACTTTGTAAAGGATGTGAGGCATCTCGCCTCCATCTCCCTCCCAGGCAGCGCATTCCAGACCATCACCAACCTTTCAAACCTGCCAATACCTCCTATACCTTGTCACTCCCTATGATAATTTTCTCAACAGCCTCCCCAAGCTCCATAACTACCTATATTATTGCAAAGTGATTGAGGAATGAATATATCCATCCCCTCCCCACCCCGCTCTTCTCCAGGATAGTGCCTCTGGGTCCTTTGAGATATAGACAGAGCCTCGGTTTACCATCTCATCTGAAAGTTGGCATGTCTGGCACAGCAATATTTCTTTAGTACCGTGTTGAAGTGCGAGCAAACCTCCACCCCTTCACCCCCTCCCCTCAACAACCTGGGCACTAAGGGCCTCATTGATTCAGATATGGTTCAAGTGCTGTGGCCAGACTTGCAAAAGAATCTGAGGCAATTCCCCAGCTTGGTCTCTGTCTTGCAGAGTGGACTTTAAGGACACATCACTCTCCCCTGCGGCAGAGTGGCATGGTGGTTAGTGTTGGTGCCTCAAAGCGTCAGGGACCCAGGTTTAATTCCTGGATTCGGTCACTGTCTCTGTGAAGTTTGTGCGTTCTCCCCAAGTCTGCGTGGGTTTCCTCCGGGTGCTCCAGTTTCCTCCCACAGTAAAGATGTGCGGGTTAGGTTGATTGGCCATGTTAAATTGTCCCTTAGAGTGAGATTTTCTGACTGCACGTGACCCAAAAACAGAAACTCACGCCCGAAGTCAAAGGACCGTTGCATGATCCGCCTGCAACGATTCCCACGGCAGACGTGACAGAAAAATTACACCTCAACTTGTGTAGTTGTGTGGGTTAGCCATGCTAATTGCCCCTTAGTGTCAAAAGCGTGTATGTTGGATGGTTTAGCCATGCTAAATTGCCCCTTAGTGCCCAAAGATGTGCAGGTTAGGTGGATTGGTCATGGTAAATGTATGGGATTACAGGGATAGGATAGGGAGAGAGGGCTTGGATAAGACACTCTGTCAGAGAGTTGGACCAAACTCAATGGGCCGAATGGCCTCTTTTGCACTGTAGGGATTCAATGAATCTGTGCCTGATAACAATATGGCTTGAAGGAAGGACTAACATTATGACAGCTCTCAAACTGACATTTCGACGTATAGCAATGAGTTTCGAAACTGTCCAATTTCCTGCCAGGTAAAGTCAATGCGTCATTAACAGCACTGACCTGTTAATGAGCACAATGCAAAACCCAGTGTGAGTCACTCGCTGTAACTTTATTCCCTGTTTATATTCTGAGACAACTGCTGTCGTAGTCTGAATCAGCCCAGACTGATTGGCGAAACTCGAGACTGTTTTATTGGCTGTCAGTCATAAACAGGAGCATTCTCACCCCGTGGCAGACGTGCGCGGGTCAGTAACAACACAGCAGCGCCACGCATCGCGACATTTTCACCCAACCATGTTAACAAGGCATCAGAGTTCCCGCGGGCGGCAGGTTCACTCAGCCCACGATCTTCCTTCGGCCCATCAGATCTGCGCCAAGAAAATTACACTAAGTTTTCTCTCATTCCACTTTCCAGCCCTTGATCCATAGCCTTGATACTCCAAGTGCTCATCCGTGTACTTGTTAAAGGTTGTGAGTTTTCCTGCCTCTGCCCAGACAGCGCATTTCAGACTCCCACTTCCACCCCCGCCCCTCACTGGGTGAAAGACCTTTCCTCAGATAGAAAACAGGAGAAGGCCCTTGAGCCTGCTCCAGCATCCATTAGCGTCATGGTTGATTATCAAATTCAATGTCCTAATCCACCGCCCCCCCCTCCCTTCCTCCCATACTCCTTGATCCCTTTAGCCACAAGAACTAAATCTAATTCCTTCTTAAAGTCAGACAATGTTTTGGCCTCAGCTACATTCTGTGGCAGTGAATTCCAAACACTCACCACCCTCTGAGCAAAGAAATTTCTCCTCATTTCAGTTCTAAACGTTTTACCTTTTATCCTCAAATGGGGTGGCATGGTGGTTAGCACCGCTGCCTCACAGCGCCAGGGACCCAAGTTCGATTCCCAGCTTGGGTCACTGTCTGTGCAGAGTCTGCATGTTCTCCCTGTTCCTCCAGGTGCTCTATTTCCCTCTCACAGTCCAAAACAGGTGCGGGGGGATTTTCACAGTAACTTCATTGCAGTGTTAATATAAGCCTACTTGGGACAAATAAATTTTTAACAAACTATGACTTCTAGTTCTGGGCTCCCCCACCGTTGGGAACATTCTTTGTTAATCTACAGTGTCTAGTCCTATTAGAATTTTATACGTTTCTATGAGATCCCCTCTCACTCTTCCGAACTCCAATGAACGTAATCCCAACCAATTTAGTCACCCCTCATATGACAGGCCAGCCATCCCAGGAATCAACCTGGTGAACCTTCACTGTACTCCCTCTATAGCAAGGACATCATTCCTCATATTCTTTCTAAACCTTCAGCTATTCATCTTAAAATTGCATCATCTCGTTTATTGACCCTGGTAATTATCAGTAAGAAGTCTCACAACACCAGGTTAAAGTCCAATAGATTTATTGAGTAATAAACACCACAAGCTTTCGGGGCTTTTCCCATTCATCACATGATCGACGTCAGGTCGGGCAATTTACATAAGCCTCACTTGACAAAGGGAAAACGCCCTAAAAGCTAGTGGCGTTTGTACCAAATAAACCTGTTTAAACCTGGTGTTGTGGAACTTCTTACTGTGTTTACCCCAGTCCAATGCCAGCATCTCCACATCATAATTATCAGTAGGGTCAGACATATTTTGACCTGGGTCCTTTCTTGACCATGGGATGTCCCACCACACGGAACTGCCAAGAAAATACTTCCTTCTTCGAGTGGTGATCAGTGCTGTAACCTCGGGGCAACACTCCTTCAGCACTGTTGTGGAGAGTTAGCCTGGAGAATGAGCTCATGTATCTTTTATGGCATTTAAATCTATGATTTTGTCACTCCGAAAGATGATACTGCGCTAACCTGATCTCAAAGAAACAATACTTCCCAAAATCAAACACTTCCTGACCAGGACTGGAAATTAGGATCATGGGGAGATTAGGGATGCTCTGGATATGAAATTTCACGTGGAGGTGATGTTATGGTGGTATTATCGCTAGGCTATTAATCCAGAAACTCAGCTAATGCTCTGGGAACCAGGGTTCAAATCCTGCTACAATAGATGGTAGAATTTGAATTCAATTTTTAAAAAAATCTGGAATTAAAACTGATGACCATGAAACCATTGTCGATTGTCATAAAAACCCATCTGGTTCACTAATGTCCTTTAGGGAAGGAAATTTGCTGTCCTTATCTGATCAGGCCTATATATGACTCCAGAGCCAAAGCAATGCGATTGTTTCTCAATTGCCCTCTGCAATGGCTGAGCAAGCCACTCAGTTATATCAATCGCAAAAAAGCAGCTCGCTACCATCTCCATGGACAACTAGGGATGGGCAATAAATGCTGGCCAACTAGCAAAGCCCATGACCCATGAATGAATAAATAAAAAGGAGACAGCGTATTTCTACAGTCCCTTACTCAATGTTGGGATGCACCAAAGCACTTTACAGCCAATGGAATACTTTCTTCACTCACTGTTACAATGTAGGAAATGTAGCAACCAATTTGGTTACAGCAGATGTTTGAGGATATTCATCAAAGAATAAACATTGGCTAGCAGAGTGGAGAAAAAGTCTCCAAACTAATGCGATGAGATTTTTTACATGTACCTGACAGAGCACATGTTGGGTTAACATCTCATCTGAAAAACAGCTCTTCTGACAATGCTGCACTCCCTGACTATCACGTAGGATTAGATTAGATTTTTTTTCTCTAATCTCTGGAGGAAGAACTGAACCCACAACTTTCTGACCCAGATCTGGGAATGTGGCTACCCGAGCCACCACTGAGGCAATGTGTAATGAGAGAATGAAATGTCACTCACTGTCCTTCATCCATGGAATCAAATTTAGTGAATCTTCTCTGAACCACTTCTCATATATTTACATCTTTCCTCAAGTAAAGGGACAAAATCTGTGAGCAGAGCAGTACTCTAGATGTTTCACCAATGCCCTGTGTAGTTGGAAGAGCATTTCCTCGCTTTTATGCTCTATTTTTATTAATGGATTCGTAGGACATGGACATCACTGGCTGGCCAGCATTTATTGCCCATCCTTAGTTGCCCAAGAGCAGTTGAATGTCAACCACATTGCTGTGATGCTTGAGTCACATATAGGGCAGATTAGATAAGGATGGCAGATTTCCTCCCCTGAAGGACACTAATGAACCAGAATGATTTTTCCAACAATCGACAATGGTTTCATGGTCATCAGTAGATCTTTAATTCCATTTTTTTTTATTGAACGCAAATTCCACCATCTGTTATGGTGGGATACGAACTCAGGTCCCCAGAACATTAACTAGGTTTCTGGATTAATAGTCTAGCAACAATACCACTAAGCTATTGCCTCTCCTTTTTCCTTCATCACTGAATACCATAATTCTGTTTGCCTTCCTTATTACCGACTGCATCTGCATACAAATTTACTATGATTCATGCACAAGGACACCCGGATCCCTCTGCACCAAAACATCTGTGAAGTTTCTCTCCATTTGGATTGTAAGTTTCCTTTCTATCCTGAGCGCTACCAAACAAAAATTAACATGGATCGAAGACATTAGGACAGGTACCCAAAGCTTGGTAAAAGAAATCGGCACCAAGCAACATCTTGAAGGAGGAGAGAATGGCGAGAAGGTTTGGGGGAGGAATTCCAGAGATTGGGCTGAGTGGCCTGAAGGACGTGTCTCCAGTGGTGGGACTGTAGGAATGGAGAAATCCAGAAAAGTTCTGAGATGGAGGAACGCACAGTTATTGGAGGGTGGGGTGAGGATACAGAAACAGGGATGGGGGACACCAAGAGATTTCAACATGAGGATGGAAATTTTTAAAATCAAAGTGTAGGTGGACTATGATGCACACAGATCACTGAACACTGATGGTTGAATGGGATTTAGAATCATAGAATCCCTACAGTGCAGAAAGAGTCCATTTAGTCTATCAATCCTGCATCAACAACAATCCCACCAAGGGCCTATCCCCATAACCCCCCATATTTATCCTGTTAATCTACCTGACATTAAAGGGCAATTCAGCATGGCCAATCAACCTAACCTGCATTTCTTTGGATTGTGGAAGGAAACCGGAGCATCCAGTGGAAACCATGCAGACACGGGGAGAACATGCAAACTCCGCACAGTCACCTGAGGCTGGAATCGATCCGTAGCGCTGTGAGGTAGCAGCGCTAACCCATGTATTACCGTGACACCCTGACATGATGTTAGTGAGATGCAAACAACAGAGTTTTGGACGAAGTGAAATTTTTCCTGGATGGGACATGGAACGCTGGCCAAAGGAGCATTCACGATCCCAAATCCCCTTTCCTAAGGGCACTGAGGCCAATTGAACCTCTGACAAAATGATCTCAGATAACACGGCAAAGATTGGAAACTGTTTGGAAGAGATCCCTCGCATCCCTCCTCCAGTCAGTGTGACTCCACACCGATGGCAAGCAACGAAATAGTTAAAGACAGCTGACATACGTGAATCCTTTTGATAAAAATACATCTGAGGAGGATTGATATCAAAGCCGTTGTTTGCTGTACGTTAATACCTGTTCCTGTTCTGTTTTTCTGGTCAATAACTTCCTGATCCGAAACAAACAATTTCCCTCGTCTGCACCCTTTTGAACTTCCGAAAGGGAAATTCTGACAAAACTGTTCAATGCCTCGGAGAGGAAGCAGGCTTGCTGGCCAGACAGCTGACACAGTGCTGGGAGTGAGACCTCTTCCCCGGCTCAGCCCCAGCCAAAGGCTGAGAACCTCCCTGCCTCCACCAATCTGGCAAAGCCGCTCCAGATACGACGATGGGTCAGCGAGGGGTGAGGAGGAACAGAATCCTCAACAAGAACAAAGCAGTCAGGGATCTCGCCTCAATTAAAAATATAAATTCCGGGAGTGGGTGTATCAAGGAAAGTTTTGAATCATCACTCTATGTTCATTGATTTAAATCGTTTTCATCAGATTAGGGTGCCGCAGTGGTTAGCACTGCTGCCTCACAGCGCCAGTGACCCGGGTTCAAATCCTGACTCAGGTCACTGTCTGTGTGGAGTCTGCATGTTCTCCCCGTGATTGCGTGGGTTTCCTCCGGGTGCTCCAGTCCCTCCCACAACCTGAAAGACCTGCTGGTTAGGATGGATTGATCATGCTAAATTCTCCCTCAGTGTATCCAAACACGCACTGGAGTGTGGTGACCAGGGGATGTTCACAGTAACTTCATTGCATTGTTAATGTAAACCTACTTGTGATACTAATAAATAAACTTTATTAGTTTATTTATTAAGAGGTCAGTGTCTTTGATTTCTGGCCAGCATTCTCTGATCTCGTGCTCTCTGCCAGTGAGAACAGAGAACTGATTTGATTTATTACTATCACATACAGTCAAAAGTATTGTTTCTATACAAAGCATACCATTCATAGAGAAGGAAATGAGGGAGTGCAGAATGTTCTCATAGCCAGGGTATAGGCAAAGATCAATTTAATGCAAGGTAAGTCCATTCAAAAGTCTGACGGCAGCAGGGAAGAAGCTGTTTTTGAGTCGGTTGGTACATGTCCTCAGACTTTTGTATCTTTTTCCCAATGGAAGAAGGTGGAAGAGAGAATGTCCGAGTTGTGTGGGTTCTTAATTATACTGCCTGCTTTGCCAAGGCAGTGGGAAATGTAGACAGAGTCAATGGATGGGAGGCTGGTTTGCGTGATGGTTTGGGCTACATTCACGACCTTTTGTAGTTCCTAGCGGCCCTTGGGCAGAGCAGGAGCCATACCAAGCTGTGATACAACCAGAAGGATTGCTTTCTATGGTGCATCTGTAAAAGTTGGTGAGAGTCATAGCTGACATGCCAAATTTCCTTAGTCTTCTGAGAAAGTAGGAAATGTTGATGGTCTACTGCAGTGGGACTGAAGCATCCTAGCCGCCAGCAAGGTTGGAGAATCCCAGCCCTGGACAAGGTCGGAAAATCCCAGCTGGAGGTGAGGTTGGAGAATCCCAGCTGTGGGTGAGGTCGGGAATCGTAGCCATTTGCGAAGTTGGAGAATCCTAGCTGTATGCAAGGTCAGAGAACCCCAGTCATGGACGAGGTCAGAGAATCCCAGCCACAGGCGAGGTCGGAGAATCCCTGCTGGTTGCGAGGTTAGAGAATCCCCACCGTTTGCGAGGTTGGAGAATCCCAGCCATTTGTGAGGTCGGAGAATCTCAGCCATTTGTGAGGTTGAAGAATCCCAGCCATAGGTGAAATCAGAGAATCCCTGCTTCTGAAGAAGTTGGATGATCCCAGTTGCAGGCAGGATTGGAAAATCCCAGCTGCGGACAAGACCGGAGAATCCCGGCCTGTGGCAATGATCAGGATTATCTAGTGACTGATGCAAAAGCCAGAACATTAGTTTTTTTGTTTAATTGTTAACACACAAGTCTGGGGTAGTGAGGGACAGGGCGAGGGGTGGGACGTGGAGTTGGATGGGGCAGGGAGTGGGAGCAGGTATAAGGCAGGCTATGCGGGGTGGGAGGAGGATGGAGGGTTTGTGGGGGGAGATACAGTGGTGGTTGACAGAGGGAAAGTGTAATCTGAAAAGGTGAACGTTTGGGTTGGGTGGAAGGGCGAGATCTTAAAAATCTTGAATTCCAGTTTGTTTCCAAGCCTGCCTTCTTCTGGTTTTGCTGGAGACATGGGGGAAGTGAGCCAGCCACACACTCATCCAAGGAGCTGGGAGCGTCTCTGTGAGTCTGGCAGCTAAACGTGGGCCAAGACTGTCAGATCCAGAGGGTAGATACCTTTCCACTTACCTGCTGCATTCAGGCCTGGATAAACCCTATCCCATCCCATCTGATCTCCCGTCCAGAATGAGGGCAACAAAAAACACCAAGTGACCAAATGAGGAGTTGTGCGATAATAGCACAACACCTTGTCAGAGGCAAAGCTGACAAAGCCAGAAGCGTTTAGCTGAAGTGGAAGCAAGTGGAAATGAAGATTCCATATGCAAAGTGTACGTGTCCAGACGGAAGATGGTGGATTTCCCTCGGAAAAAACACAGAGATTGAAGATTTCAAAAGAAGCTGGGAGTTAATGAGCATAAGAAGCTATCAGCGAAAAGACTTAAAGCTTTAGAGGAGGCATTAAAATGAAATGACCTGCAGGAAATGTGAAAAACAAGGTACCAAAATTTACCAAATGAAGCTAAGAAGAGGAATTTGTGAGACAATGGGAGGGTAAAGTAAACTCTGTGAGAAAACAGAAAATGAGAACAAGCGGGGGGGGGGGGGGGGGGGGGGGGGGGGGTGGAGAATGGAGGGTGGGGGGATCCCAAAATGGATTCTATGGTGGGATTTTGCTGCTTGATTGTTCCCCCACCCCTCCCATGTTGTGATGGGCCTCCCCTGCCATGAAAGCTGGGGAACCCTCTTGGCATACATTAACAGTGTGATTCCCAGTATGTCATACAGACACACACGCACACGCACACAGACACAGACATACACACGCACGCGCACACACACACACATACACACACAATACACATACAGACACACACCCACACCCACACCACACTCACACACACACACACACACCACACTCATGCACACACCACACTCACGCACACACACACAAACTCACACGTGCACACATAGACACACACACGCACACATATACCCACACGTACGCAAACTCACATGCGTGCACACAGACACACACACACACACACACACACGCAATCCAAACTGCTCTTCTCACCCCACACATGACTCTGACAACACAGCAGTGAGTTTTACAAATTTGGGACCTGGTGAACTACCTGGGGAAGTGATGGTGGAGGAAGGGGATGCATAGATAAATACAGACCCCTAAGTGGTGGTGGGGGTGATGGGCATGCTCAGGCAATACTCTGGAGTGCCTCATGGCAGCGTTGGGGAGAGGTGCTGAGGTTATTGTGTCCTGAGGGAGTTCAGGGTGGACTCTGGGTGGAAATGGTGGGGAGGTTAAAGTCACACTTATACGGCAGCTTTCACAATCGCAGAATGCTCCAAGAGCTTTACATCCCAATAAAAGGTTTATAAAGTGTAGTCATTATTGCAACATAGAAAATAGAAGCAGGATAGACCATTCAGCCCTTCCAGCCCTCTCTGCCATTCATTGTGATCAAAGCTGATTATCAGATTGAATATCCTATCCTGCCTTCTCCCAATATCCTTTAATCTCCTTTGTCCAGACTTCTATCTGATTCCTTCTTGAAATATACAATGTTTTGGCTTCAACTACTCTCTGTGGCAGTGAGTTCCACAGCTCAAATTTCTCCTCATCTCAGTCCTAAAAGGTTAACCCAACATTCTAAAAATATGACCCCTGGTTTTGGATTCCCCTATCATCAGGAACATCCTTCTGCATCTACCCTCTCCAGTCCTGTTAGAATTTTATATGTTTCTATGAGATCCACCCCTCCCCCTTCATTCTCCTAAACTCCAATGAATACAACTCTAATCAATTCAATTTCTCCTCATCCGTATGCCCCACCATCCCAGGGATTGGACTGGTAAACCTTCTCTGCATTCCTTCCAGAGCAAGAACATCCTTCCTTGGATAAGGACACCAAAACTACATACAATATTCCAGCTGTGGCCTCACCAAGGCTCTGTATAATTGCAGCAAAATATCCCCACTCCTCTACTAGAATCCTCTTTGTTGACTGTGGAGGTCAACATACCATTTGAATTCTTCACCACCCGCAGCTCCCACATGCTTACCTTTAGTGACTGGTGTACAAGGACACCCAGGTCTCAATGCACATTCGCCTCTCTCAATCTATAGCTGTGCAGATAAAAATCTGCTTCTTGTTTTTGCCACCAGAGTGGATAAGCTCACATTTACCTGCATTATATTCATCTGCCATGCATTTGCCTACTCACTCAATTTGTCCGAATCATGCTGAAGCATCTCTGCATCATCATCACAGCTCACCCTCCCACCCAGCTTTGAGTTATCTAATGCAGCAGCTGTAACATGGCAGTCAGTTTGTGCACAGCAAGATCCCACAAACCGCAACATAATAATACCGAACAATCCATTTTGTGGTTGTTGCATGAGGGATAAATATTAGTTTGGATGGTAGGGAGAGATCCAAACTCCATTATTCCTCCTTGAAATTGTAGTATGGGATCAATAACACTTTCTTTCAAGAGGACAAACAGAGCATTGGTCTAATGTCTCATCTGAAGATAGCAGTGCATCAGACACTCTACTGTCTTCCTGGGTTATATGCTCCTATTTCTGGAGAGCCACAAACTTGTGACTCAGAGACAAGAGAGATCCAACTGAGCCATATGATAAAATGGGTACATGGACGGGAACAGCAGTTGATTTAACTTCGTTGTTCCATTTCCTTCCCTCTCATCCTCCTGGAGGTCATTTTCATCTTCTTGTGTTCTACCAGAATCATTTTGTTGCTGCCTTGATTCAGACAGGGTGGCACAGTGACACACTGCTGTGTCACAGCACCAGGGACTTGAGTCTAATTCTCAGTTTGAGTCTGCATGGAGTTTGCATGGTTTGTTTTATTCAATTCGTGGGACATGGACATTGCTGGCCGGCCAGTGTGTATTGCCCATCTCTAGTTGCCCAAGTGCAGTTGAGAGTCAACCATATTGTTGTGGCTCTGGAGTTTCATGTAGCCATGATGTAGAGATGCCAGCGTTGAACTGGGGTAAACACAGTAAGATGCCTCACAACACTAGGTTAAAGTCCAGCAGGTTTATTTGGTAGCACAAGCCACAAGCTTTCAGAGTGCTGCCTCTTCATCAGGTGAGTGGGAATTGTGTTCACAAATACAGCATATAAAGACACAAACTCAATTTACAAGATCTTGTTTCCTAAATGACGTTAATGAGCCAGATGTGTTTTTCCGATCATCAGTAGTTTCTTAATTCCAGTCATTTTTTATTGAATTCAAATTTCACCATCTGCCATGGTGGGATTTGAACCAGGGTCACTAGTTGAGTTTCTGGATTAATAGTCTAGCGATAATACCACTAGGCCATTGCCTCCCCTACTAGGTCCACTAGGCCCCACTAAGGGGTCACTAGACCTATCTTTCACCCCGTGTCTGTATGGGTTTCCTCCAGGTGCTCTAGTTTCCTCCCACAGTCTAGAAAATGTGCGGGTCAGGTAGACTGCCTTGGTAAATTGTCTGTTAGTGTCCAAAGATGTGTAGGTTAGACAGATTAGCTATGATAAATGTATGGAGTTACAGGGCGGTGGGATCCCATTTTCATTCATAAATTTCTACTAGTTACAATCACAAAGAGCTTGTGAAAAGAATGGAACTCAGGAGAATATGTACAGGATTTCTCACTGCCTGTGTCTTTCTTGCAGGGCTAGAGCCACAAAAATATCCTCTGCCACTTCAGCTGAAACCACTAACTCTGCGACCACATCCATCTGCGCACCACGGGGTGGTTGTAGATTGACCAAGTGCTAACAGACAAGAGTCTTGTGACAATCATGTGCCATCTTTCACATGATGAAAAGCGCTCCCTACCTCATGGTGACAAATGAACAGAGGAACAACCAAAAAATGAGAACAAGCGGAGGGGGGATCCCAAAATGGTTTCTACGTGTGGAATTTCCCTGCTTGATTGTTCCCTCTCCCATGGAGGAGGAGGAGCAGGGAGGAGCAGGAGCAGGGAGAGATCATTCAGTCCCTCCAACCTCTCCCACCATTCAGATTTTCTGTGGGACATGGGTGGTGTTGTCTGGCCATCCTTACATGCCGATCCCCACTTGCCCTTGACCTGAATGGCTTGCCAAGCCATTTCAGAAGGTATGTTGAGAGTCAACTTCATTATTGTGGCTCTGGAATCACATTCCAGGTAGGCCAGACCAGGTAAGGATGGCAGATTTCCTTCTTTAAAGAGGCATTAGTGAACCAGATGGGTTTTTCTCAACAATTGAGAATGGTTTTGTGGTCATCAGTAGATTTTAATGCCAAATATATTTTATTGAGTTCAAATTCTATCATCTGCTGTGATGGGATTCGAATCAGAGTCCCCAGAACATGAGCTGAATATCTTAACTTTAGCAAACTTGGCTTCTTTCCATATCTCTTAATACTCTTGTCTAACAAACATCTTCTTCCCGTAGATTTATAATTTCCACTTGGCTGCCCCTCCCATCAATTTTCAGCAGCATTTCTCTGGGAATTTCCAGATTTCCAATCTCCTCTGCATGAAGAACATTTCCTAATCGCTGAGGAGCAAGGTTCTCATCGTCCATTCACTCCTCTGACAAAGAGAATGGGGTTTTTGGTATATAATACATCTATGGATGACATTTCATCTGAACAAAAGCAACAGTTGTATTGTTACTGGACTAGTAGTCCAGAAACTAAATACTGTGGGGACCTGGGTTCAAATCCCACCATGGCAGATGGTGAAATTAGAGTTAAAGATGAAAAAAAGTTGGAATTAGAAGTCTAATCCCCATGAAATGATTGCCATTGAATTCCCGCAGTACAGGAGGATGCAATTTAGTCCATTGAGTCTGCATCAACTCTCCAAAAAGACATCTTTCTCATTCCTGTAACATCCACCATAGCCTTGTAACTCTATGTAATTAGCATGGCCAATCACTCTAACCTACATATCTTTGGACTGTGGGAGGAAACACAAGCAGAATCAGAGAAAACATGCAAACTCCACACAGGCAGTGAACCAAGGCTCGAATTGAACCCTGGTCCCTGAAGTTGTGAGGCAGTAGTGCTAATCTTTGTGACCGTGCCATCACAATGCCCTTTAGCGATGAAAATCTGACATTCTGTACATGGCATGGTGACACGATGGTTAGCACTGCTGCCTCACAGTGCTAGGGACCTGGGTTCAGTTCCTGGCTTGGATCACTGTCTATGCGGATTCTGCACATTCTGCTCATATCTGCGTGGGTTTCCTCTGAATGCTCCAGTTTCCTCCCATGGAGAATTCATAGGAGCCGTGAACAAACTGATGGGTTTTCCCTTCCTATTTACTTTGCACATTTTAGATTATTGGAGGTGATGGGCGGAGATGAGGCTGTTCCACTAACAGTCGAGACTTATCCAATTGGCTGCCGGCGGACAATGCATCTGGAGGATGGACCAATGAGGGTGTCCAGTGCAGGAAGAGGGTCCAAGATTGAGGTCAGAGGTCAACCCCTAAGGAATACACTCAAGCAGAATTGGCAACCTGAACTGCGCATCATGCAGCAGGCAACAACCTTGGCAAGAAAAAGAGTGACATTGGCAAAAATGCAACCAAATTGTGCACAAGCTGTGCTGGTTACGTGCATTGGCCGTGCTAAATTCTCACTCAGTGTTCCCAAACAGGTACCGGAGTGTGGCGACTAGGGGATTTTCACAGCAACTTCACTGCAGCGTAAATGTAAGCCTACTTGTGACACTAGTAAATAAACATCAAACTTTACCTGGTCTGGCAGGCTGGTTGCCCTCTGAAATTGTGTAGGATGATGCTTGATTGAAGATCAATTAGGGAAGTGGACAAACAAATTCTATTCAGCATTCATAAGACCATAAGACATAGGAGCAGAATTAGGCCACTTGGCCCATCGAATCTACTTCGCCATTCAATCATGGCTAATTTTTTTTCTCATCCCATTCTCCTGCCTTTTTCCCCATGACACCTGATCCTCTTATTAATCAAGAACCTATTTATCTGTTAAAGATACTCAATGACCTGGTCTCCACAGCTTTCTGCAGCAGAGTTCAACAGATTTATCACTCTCTGGTTGAAGAAATTCTTCCTCATCTCTGCTTTAAAGGATCATCCCTTTCATGTCAGATTGTGCCCACTGTTTCTATCTTTTCTTACTGGCGGAAACATCCTCTCCATGTCCGCTCTATCTAATCCTTCGCAATATCCAGTAAATTACAGTAAGTCCCCAGAACACCGGGGATCGTACTGAAACTTCACTATCATCAGCCTGGATTACATGTCTAAGTCTTTGATGTAGATTTGAACCCTCTTTGCTCTGCTTTTGAGATTGGAACTGCAGACCACTGACAAGATACAGCAAGATTCAGCAAATTCTATCAACCTCCTGCAAATCTGTACACAACAATGCAGGACCCACACTTCAACAAGTCCGTGCATAGCAGGCAATAAATTTTGTGTTCATTAAATAGGTAAATGCAGATCTGTTCTGCGTTCACCCTCACATTCAGGATCTCAGGCAGGTTTCATCCCCTGTGATTTTGGGAATTAAGACAAATGATAAATGCCTGGTGTTGAATTTCTCCTATCAGTATCTTTGCTCAGTGGGATTAAAGCTAAACTGAAGGGCAACTCCTCCACATTGAGTGAGGAGAACACTACGTCTGAAATCCCCAAACCCTCTTAAGCTAGTACATTATGAGTAAGAACACATTGACATTTCATACAGAGTCCTTCCTCTGGCTGTAATTGAAAACTCCCCGTGTATATCAGACGGGGCCTGACTCTGAGATCTATCGCTGGAGAATAGTTGAGAACTCATCCAGAAAGCGGCTTGAATTTTGAACTGGATAGCATGCGTGCGAAGGCGTTGCCAGGGCAACTTGTGAAATAACATCTGTCTTAGAGTCATTGGCCAAAATTCTAACACCTCGCCCATCCCGATTCCATTCCCAGAACGGGAATTCCAGTTGGCCTCGGGTAGGATTTTACGATCTTGCCCGAGTGAGGCGATAAAATCCTGCCCATATAGTCAGAGAGTGATACAGCATGGAAACAGGCCCTTCAGCCCAACCGGTCCATGCTGACCCTGGTGCCCTCTCAGCTCGTTCCATTTGTCTATTCTGGGCCCTTATCCCTCTGATCCTTTCCCATTCAAGTACAGGCCAACAGGACTGTTCCCCATTCATGGGGAGCGAGAGTTTTCCTCACCAGTCAGAACCTCTCCCATGAGGCCACAAAGGCAAGAGAGCCTGGACAATTGAGCGCCGGGATCCTAAACACATGAGAATGAACCTTTCAATGAATTATTCAGCCTTCAGCCCATTTCTGCCACATTGCTGTCAATCTGGAAACATAAGATGGCAAGGCAGACTTCCTCAGTGAGTCAGGTGGGTTTTTACAACAATTGATGTATGGTTTTGTGGTCATCATTAGAATTTTAATTCCAGATTTTTACTGAATTCGATTTTCATCATGGTGGGATTTGAATCCAGATCCCCAGATCTTGCCCTGGGTCACAGGATCATGATAATAACACTGTGCTACCACTTCTCCATCTTAATCATACACAGTCCACATAGTGTTTGCTTTCCAAATGTCTTCTTTATTAAAGACAAAGAACAAAGAACAAAACAGCATGGGAAACAGGCCTTTCGGCCCAACGAGCCCGCGCCGCCACCCCCGTGTTCCCACCTCTACCCGCGATCCCTGTCCATGTTTATAGATCTATGGATTAAAAAACCAAATTTGAGACAATTTAGGGAGAATTTGTTTTGCCAATTAGCCTAAGAGCACATCTTTGGGATGTGGGAGGAAACCGGAGCACCCGGAGAAAACCCACGCAAGCACGGGGAGAATGCGCAAACTCCCACAGACACAGGCCCAAATCCATGTATCTGCACAGCACAGCGATAGTCACTGAGCTGTCGTGTTGCCCATCAAATGGTCCAGGTCAAGCGTACACTAACGACGTGAAGCACTAGGATACTCTCGAAAAAGATCCAAGAGCAGCCCTCTCACGACCCATCGCGTGTATGCCCCTTGTTAGACAACAAGGTGGACCAAAGCACCTGTAGGATAAAAACAAGTACATCAATATCATCATCTATTTACACACTTCCCAGGGACTCCCAAGGCTCATGATCCCTATTTTAAATCAGTTTTCTATACCCCTCCATTCCCATTCTGTTCATGTGCCCATCTAAGTATTTCTTAAATAACTCCAGAGTACCTGCCTCCACTACTTTACTTGGCAGCGCATTCCATACTCCCACCACCCTCCATGTGAAAAAACTCCCTCTAGCACCCAAATTATACCTTACCCCCCTCACCCTAAACCCGTGACCCCTCGTGCTATTCGAGTCCATCCTAGGAAATAGCTTAACCCTGTTTACTCTATCTATCCCCTTCATAATCTTGTACACCTCTATTAGATCTCCTCTAAGTCTATGTCCTTCTAAGGAAAACAGTCCCAATTTGCCTAATCTCTCCTCATAACTCAGAACTTCCATACCAGGCAGCATCCTGGTAAACCTCCTGTGCACTCTCTCCAGAGTCTCCACGTCCTTCCGGTAGTAAGGCGACCAGAACTGGACGCAGTATTCCAGATGAGGTCTAACCAACGTTTTATACAACTGCAACATTAAAGGCCAGCTCTTGTACTCTATACCCCTTCCTATAAAGGCTGGCATACTATATGCTCTCTTCACAACCTTCTCCACAAATGTAATACTTTTTTTTTGTAACTGAGACAAATAACGGAAGAAAGTCTCTGGTATTATTGCTGACCTGGGCAAATTAGCTATTCTCAACTAGGCAAGTCAATTTGCCTCAGTACCTCAGGGCTATTAAGGAAAAAAATCGAATGAGGCATCTCATTCTTCATCAATTAATCTCGCTGGAAGATGTGGCCAGATGTATAGTCGACAAGGACAGGACCTCGCCAGAAATCCGACTCCTGTAAAATCACAAGAACTGAGAAATCGGGCGCGATCCTGATTCCTCGGCTCTCGCGCGATTTTACCGGCTCACTCCGCTCATCAAGCGACAGATCAAAAAATTAGCTGTGGAAAAGACCCAAATCTTGTGCAATGGGATTTACATCCTACTCAGAGCAGAGATGTGTCACGGACAAAGCAGAAACTGAAGCTTACAGTTGGAGTTAATGATGGGGAACATTGTGAAGTCTCAAAAGATATCCAACTCTTCACCATATATGTGACTAATTAACACCCAAAACATGAATTCGTCATTCCTCTTTATCACAGAACCCTGCAGTGCAGAAGGAGGCCATTTGGCCCACTAAGGCTGCGCCGACCACAATCCCACTTAAGCCCTATCCCCATTACCCTGTGCATTTATCCTGCTAGTCCCCCGACACTAAGAAGCAATTTAGCCAATCCACCTAACCTGCACATCTTTGGAATGTGGGAGGAAACTGGAGTACCCAGAAGAAATCTACGCAGACACGGGGAGAATATGCAAACTCCACACAGACAGTGACCCACGCCAGGGATTGAACCCAGGTCCCTGGCGCTGTGAGACAGCACTGCTAACCACTGTGCCACCGTGCCGCCATCTGCTATTCATACAACGTTTTAATGGAAACATAGAAACTAGAAGCAGGAGTAGGCCATTCAGCCCTTCAAACATACTCCGCCATTCATTTTGATCATGGCTGATCATCAAATTCAATATCCTTTCCCCCATATCCCTCGATCCCATTAGTTCTAAGAGCTATCTCTGATTTTTCTTGAAATTCCAAGTGTTAACCTTTTTACTTAAATGGTAATGTGGACAATGAAATATCGTATCACAAACAATTCCCCGCCTTGTTTTGTTGGAACATATTTTATTGTTTGCGTGCTTGTTTCATACCATGTGGAAACAATAATTATTGGAACATATAAACAAAGCAATACATCATTAGGGGCAATGTCTTTTATAAACTGAATCTGATTAGAGGCTGAAAAATTTGGTGTGACTTCTTAAAAATGTTCTTTCCACAATCCCATTGCTGTTCTGGATAGACTCCATGCCATCAATGCTCTTGTGGTATTTCAGACTGTATTGTGCAAATATATTTATATATCCACCAGAGGGAGTTGAGACCTGTAACCTCCTCCAGCCCCACCACAACCCTCCACAATCCCTGTGATTCCCCCATTTCCTGCCTCTTGAGAATCCCTGACTTTAATCTTTCCACAATGGCTGCCAAGACTTTAAGCTTTAGAATTCTCTTCCTAATCCTCTCTGTTTCTCTCCCACTCTCTCCTTTCATGTGCTACTTAAAATATCCCCTTAGTGCTGCTGCCTCACAGTGCCAGGGACCCAGGTTCGATTCCAGTTTGGATCATTATCTGTGTAGGGTTTGCATGTTCTCCCTGTGTTTACATGAGTTTCATTTGGATGCTCTAGTTTCCTCCCATAGTCCAAAAATGTGCAGGCTAGGTAGACTGATCATGCCAAATTACTCCTTATGTCCCGAGATGTGTAGGTTAGATGGATTGTCCATGTTAAATTGTCCCGTAGTGTCCAAAGAAGTACAGGTTAGTTGGATTGGCCATGCTAAATTGTTCCTTAGTTTTCAAATATGTGCGGGTCAAGTGGATTCTAATTCTCCAAACCTATCCATCTTGGGACACTAAAGAAAATTTAACATGACCAGTCCACCTAACTTGCACGTCTTTGGACTGTGGGAGGAAACTGGAGCGCCCTGAGGAAACCCACGCAGACACGGGGGGAATGTGCAGACTCTACGCAAGCAATGATCCAAGGCCAGAATTGAACCAGGGTCCCTGGAGCTGTGCCACCATGCCACAATTCTAGAAGGACCTCCCTGAACATGCACTCCAGGCCTTGGCCAAGAAAGACAGGTATTCCATTTCCATCCAGGATACCTTAACCTAGTTGTCTAGCCCCTATCTGTGCTTCCTGGAGATCTAACAACACCAGCTTAAAGTCCAACAGGTTTATCTGCTAACAGTCCACTAGCTTTTGGAGCACTCTGAAAGTTTGTGCTTGTGCTACCAAATAAACCTATTGGATTTTCACCTGGGTATTGTAAGACTTCTTACTATGTTTACCCCAGTCCAACGCCAGCATCTCCACATCCCCAGGGTGATCTGGGGGAGTTGGCAGCCACAAGTGATCTCCAAAGCTAATTGAAGGATGTCTTGATTATTTTTGTCCGACTGAGAGCTTGAGACCTCCGAGTAGGATGCCTATCAGGCTTCCAAAGCGAGGTTTGCATTTATTCTGACTGCTGTTTCTCCTCAGGATTTTCAGTGCCTGTTAGGGCCAGGGCAGTGAGGGGGGAGCCAGCAGTAACACTGCAGGAGGTAGTGAATGTCTTTTGCTACCTTCTATCCATTTATCTGCTGTCTCCTTGCAGCTGCTGCTGACATATTGCCCAATTCCAGGAATAAAGTGCGGGATCCGTGTTGTAAATCCACAGGGTGGCACAGTGGTCAGCACTGCTTCCTCACAGCGCCAGGGAACTCGGATTCAATTCTGGCCTCGGGTGACTGTCTGTATAGAGTTTGCACATTCTCCCCATGTCTATGTGGGTTTCCTCTGGGTGCTCCAGTTTCTTCCCTCAGTGCAAAGTTGTGCAGGTTAGATGGATTGGCCATGCTAAATTGCCCCTTAATGTTTCAAGATGCGTAGGTTAGATGGATTAGCCATGGAAAATAGAACAAAGAAAATTGCAGCACAGAAACTGGCCCTTCAGGCCTCCAAGCCTGCACTGACCAAATGCTTTGGGTTACAAGGACAAGGTAGGGGAGAGGTCTTTGGTAAGGTGCTCTGACTGAGAGTTGGTGCAGACTTGATGGGCCAAATGGCCTCTTTGGCAGTGTAGGGATTCTATGATTCTATTGTTGGTGACTCTATGTGCTGTTCCACACACCCAAAAGGCCACCAGCCAAGAGTGGTGGATATCAGCTATGAGTCTAGACTGGAGAAGGAATCAGGAAGGGTGGACCCTGGGCTATTTTGCTGTGTTTTCAGAGGCTCTGCAGCCAACTGTACAAATCGCTCTCGCAGTAATAAAGAGAAACGGCGACTGCAGTTGAGCTGAAGGGAAGCCAGGAAGAGCACAACAGCTACAGCTGGAAAGCGGAGAGAGTGACCAGGTGTGTTTCAGGCACAGTCTCGATATGAACCCACTCAACTGAGCGTCTACTCGGGGCAATCCAACTGCTGAGATCAACTCCTTTCCCTCAGATTAAAGCAACAAGACTTCCTCTCGTGGAAAGCTGCGTTACACCAAAGTTTTGCCAAGCTCTGGGGGGGTTTGTAATAAAATTTTAGTTCTTGAATGCTGGTATTTATTTTGCCTCCTACTAGACTTGCAGAAGCTTTTGTTCTTTCTTGGCCCGTGCTGCCCCCCTTCCACCCAATTGTGTCCTCTGTAACCCCCACCAAACCGCGCCCCCAATCACAGCATGGCGTCCTCACGGATACTGAACTGTAACAGCCACCCCCAACTCCCCTCCCACACTGAGCTCAGAGTTCTCCTCATAACTTACTGTCAGCAGAAACTCTCCCCCATTCTGTCTGAGAGCCCCTTCCCCCATTTGCAAGCAGAACATCTCCCCCCACTCATGAATTGACTTCTCACCTGCAAGCGGGACCCTTCCAAAAGGTCATCCCATTGTAAACATCTCCCACCTCTTTCTCTCCTTCCTCATCCAATGGCCAGAGAGTGGATATGGTCGACTAGTGTAGGAAAATTCATGGAAATGGGAGTGAGGGGGGGCAGGACACGATTTCTCCCAATGTCTGCTCGCTGCCTAGCTCACTGCGCAGGGTGAAAAGCAGACACAAGCATATCGCCTCTTAATAGGGACCACTCGACTTGAGGCCCACGCATTACCTGCCAGGTCACCAAGGAGGTCCATGTGCATGCGGTTTTCAGGAAAAATTGCTTCCCATGTTTGGGAATCTTTTTTCCCAGGGTTGGGGAATCGAGAACTAGAGGGCGTAGGTTTAAATTAAGAAGGGGAAGAATTGATAGGAATCTGTGGAGCAATTTTTTACACAGAGGATGGTACATGTCTGAAATGAGCTGCCAGGCGAAGTGGTTCATACAGCGCACAAGGAGGCCGTTCAGCCCATCAAGTCTGCACTGACCATAATCCCACGCAGGCCCTATCTCCATAACCCCATGCATTTATCCTAACTAATCCCTCCTGACACCAAAGGGTAATTTAGCATAGCCAATCCATCTAACCTGCACATCTCTGGAGTGTCGAAGGAAACTGAAGCACCTGGAGGAAACCCATGCACACGCAGGAGAACGTGCAAACTCCACACAGGCAGTGACCCAAGCTGGGAATTGAACCTGGGTCCCTGGTGCTGTGAGGCAGCAGTGCTAACCACTATGCCACTGTGCTGTCCAATAAGATGACCTTTCCTCTGTTTAGAAGACAAAAGATAAATCATTAAATGGTTGGGGCAGGGACATTGTCAACATTTGAAAGGTATTTGGTCAGATACATGGATAGGGAAGGTTTAGAGGGATATGGGCCAAATGCAGGCAAATGAGGTTCGCTTAGATGGGCCTTTTGGTGGGTATGGACCAGTTTGAACTGAAAGGTCTCTCGCTGTGCCACAGATTCTGTGATTCTATGTGTGTGCCCTCTCTCCCACCCCATGCTTAAAATGAAAGCCTTTTCCATTTCCAACTTGTCCTGTCAGTGTTAGCGTTTGCAGCAGAAGTGTTAATGTTTAAGGCCTCCTCCCATCTCATGAGTAACCAGAGGTCAATGGGACGAGTGGACAATATGCCTGAAATCCCAGTTTGTTAGGGAATGCAAAACGCAGATTGAAGACTGAGGGAAAAAACAGCAGAGGGAGTTTATCAGAACCCAACTTCTAAATTAACCAAAGGGGATTGGATTTATTTTCAAAACAAATGCCTTGCCTCCTGGCTGTGCTAAAATGGTGAAGGCAGTAAACAAATTAAAGTGGAACGGGAAGAAGGAATGGCATGGAAAATTACAGATAATCCCAGAATAAATCTCATGTTCACTTTTGAATCAGTATTTAGAATCATAGAATCTCTACAGTGCAGAAAAAGGCCATTTGGCCCATCTGATCTACATCAAAAACAACCCCACCCAAGGCTTATTCCCGTAACCCCACGTATTTACTCTGCTACTCCCTCTGACAGTAAGGGACAATTGAGTATAGCCAATCAACCTAACCCACACATCTTTGGAGTGTGGGAGGAAACCGGAGCACCCGGAGGAATACCATGCAAACACGGGGAGAATTCAACCCAGGTCCCTGGCACTATTGGCAACAGTGCTAACCATTGTGCCAGTACACTGCTTATGCCGAATAGGTACTGTATATCATAGGGATTGAGGTTAAAGTTTATTTATTAGGTCACAAGTAGGTTGACTGCAGTGAAGTTACTGTGAAAATCACCTAGACGCCACACACCGGTGCCTGTTCGGGTACACTGGGGGAAAATTGAGCACGGCCAATGCACCTAACCGGCAAGTCTTTCAGACAGTGGGAGGAAATTGGAGCACCTGAAGGAAACCACGCAGACATGGGGAGAACATGCAGACTCTGCACAGACAGTGACCTAAGGTGGGAATCGAACCCAGGTCCCTGGAGCTGTGGGGCAGCAGTGCTAACCACTGTGCCACCATGATTCTTTCGTGTTAATTTATACCAGGTTGGATATTGTGGAGTAGAACTTTTTTTTAAAAAAAATGCCTTCCTTTCTCTTGGTTAAAACAAAATGGCATAAAAAATTGAATGCAAGATTGCAAATCGAATTCTCACCTTCTCCAACCTTTTGATTTGATTTGTTATTGTCACATAAAAATGGATACAGTGAAAAGTATTGATTCTTACTGCTCTACAGACAAAGCATACCATTCATAGAGTAGATGGGGAGAAGAAAAGAAGAGGGTGCAGAATATAGTGTTTTATTCATAGCTAGAATTCAAGAAGGTGCCGGAGTGAGACGACTTGTTGTAATCTATCCCCAGTATACCCTTTAACTCTATATTTTAGTCTCAATCTATGTTTTTGAAACTGTACTCTAATTCTTACTAACTCCCTAACAATGCTGTCTTTCACTCTCTTACAAATTTGGCAATGCTCAGAATCCAATCTCTCAGTGAGTTGATGATAATCTTCATGCATGGCTAGTTTGGATAAAAGATTTACATTTATGTAGCGTCATTCACAATCACAGAATGCCCCAAAGCACGGTACAATCAATGAGGTAAAGTCACCATAGTCCCAAATGACTGTAGGCTGTGACTTAACCTGAGGGTCACCACACCTCAGGCAAAGGGCAAGGTTGAGAAGGCAGAGCCTTCGTGAATAATTTCAACCGGTCGGGGAATTGAACACACTGTCGACATCTGCTCTGCATCACAAAACAGTCACCCATCCAACTGAGCTAATCAATACCCACTGCCAATGTAGCACTGTGTTGAAGTGCCATCTCTATTATAATGTATGAAACATGGCAGCTAATTGGGGCACAGCAAACTCCTACGTACAGCAACGTGATAATGACTGGATAAGCTGTTCTTCGGAAGGATTGAAAGACAGACATTGGTCAGGCCACCGGGGATAACTCGCCTGTTCTTTGAAAGAGAACAGGGAAGTTGGGATCTGGGGTAAATGTCCCATCCAAAAAGATAGCACCTCTGACACTGCACTCAGAATGTCAGCCTAGGTTTGTGCTTTTAAGTCCTACAAATCCACATCCTCCTGACTCAGAGACAAGGGTGCTACCAACAAACCCATGACTTACACTGCAGTAACTTTATAAACGCATCCGAAAATAAATCACAGCTTCAGAAGAGGAGGATAAAAATTGGGAAGGGTGAAACATATTCTTTCCAAAATGTCAATTATTAATTCATTCTTTCTCTCAGTTATTCAGACTTTGATCAACATGACTTTAATGGAGGTGGTGTGAGATGGAGGAAATAGGAGAAAGAGTCCAGGTCACTGCTGATCCATTTTTGAATGCCTTCTGTGCCCATTGCTTTTGAGAATTCACTCAGGAAATACAATCCTACAGTGCAGAAAGAGGCCATTCGGCCCATCAAGTCTGCACTGACCACAATCTGAGCCAGGCCCTATCCCCATATCCCCATGCATTTACCCTAGCTAGTTCCTCTGACAATAAGGGGCATTTTTAACATGGCCAATCCATGTAACTGGCACAAATCAAAGCCCCATCCAATCATTCTTTTTGCTTTCCTCAATTTTTTGTCTGTAGTTTCTTTGATTTCATTCTTGCTTTCTGCCTTTTTTTCCTGTTTTATACCCTTTTCTCTCTACTTCATTAATTTCCCTCTCAACTGCTGTTTCACCTCTTTCTTCCCTCTCTGTCCTACTTTTTCCCTTGTTTATCTCTCATACTTTGCTGGTTCACTTATCTCATTCCCTCAATCTCTTACTTTCACCTCTTTTTCTCATACTTCTCAATCTCTCTCTTTCTCGCTCCTTTCATTCCCCCTCTTTGATCTCTCTGTCTCATTCCTCTCAACCTCTCTCTTTCACCTCTCTTTCTCATTCCTCTCATTTCACTGTTTTCTGATTTGTTGGTGATTTAAGCAAAGATGTGCTCTTAGGCTAATTGGCAAAACAAATTCTCCCTAAATTGTCTCAAATTTGGTTTTTAATCCATAGATCTATAAACATTGACAGAGATCACTGGTAGAGGTGGGAACGTTGGGGTGGCGGTGCGGGCTCGTTGGGCCAAAGGACCTGTTTCCCGTGTTGTTTTGCTCTTTGTTCTTTATACATTTGTTTTCATATTATCATTATTGAAGAGGTGCGGCCCCAACGCAAAGAACAGCACATGATTCAGCAATTCTGCCAAATCCTCATTCTGAGGAGTTACTTGGGAAATTCTGAGAGGTTATTCTGATGCATCAAATGAAAAACTTCCATTGACTCCAAACTCCACACAGACAGTCATCCAAGGCCAGGATTGAATCCAGGTCTCTGGAGCTGTGATTGCCCTCACATTCACAGGAAAGGAAGATTATTCTCCCGGCCAATGTTGCAAACAGCTCGACGAGATATCTTAGGAGCCGCGAACAAAATGATGGGGTTTCTTTTCCTGTTTTCTTTGCACATTTTAGATTATTGGAGATGGTGGGCAGAGATAATAGATAATAGAGCAGACTAATAGGCGAGATTAATCTAATTGGCTGTGGGAGGGAAATGCATCTGGAGAATGGGCCAATGGTGGGTGTCCAGTGCCTGAGGAGGGCGCAAGTTTGAGGTCAAATGTCAACCCCCAAGGAATACAGAGTTGGCAACTTGAACCGCGCATCATGTAGGAGGCAATATCCTTGGCACAGGAAAAGAGTGAAACTTGCAAAATGCAACAAAATTGTGCTCAAGACGTATTGGTTAGGGTGCATTAGCCGTGCTAAATTGACCCTCAGTGTACCATAAGAGTCGCTGGAGTGTGAAGACTAGGGGGCTTTCACAGTAATTTCATTGCAGTGTAAATGTAAAGCCACTTGTGGCACAAGTAAATAAATTGAAAAAAAACTTTTAATAATTGTGTGCTGGAGGAATGAATATCTCTCAGGTAAATTGAAGAAAAATGAAGGAAGGATAAGGTGGATGTAAAATATCTCAGTTCAAATATCGCATAGATTATTCGATGGATGGTTTTGTCTGACTTTTCAAGTGTTCATGCTGCATTTCCAATTTTCTCCCCCTATAACAACAGTGCTCTGGTAAAGGAATAGGCTCAAGTGAACTGATCTGGCATCTGTACCTACGTAACTGAAGATCTCTTCACAACTATTTTACCAGGACTTGATGGTTTGAGCTATAAGAAGAGGTTGGATAGATAGGGACATTTTTCCTCTGGAGGAGCTTAGGGGTGATCTTTTAGAGGTCTATAAAATAATGAAGGGCATAGGTTTACAAGAAAGTCAACATCTTTTCCCAAAGGTAGGGGAGTCTAAAACTAGAGGGCATGGGTTTAAGGTGGGAGGGGAGAGATACAAAAGGGCCCAAAGGGGCAAATTTTTCATACAGAGGACGGTGAGTGTCTGGAACAAGCTGCCAGAGGTAGTAGTAAAGGCAAGTAGAATTTTGTCTTTTAAAAAACATTTAGACAGTTATATGGGTAGAATGGGTATAGAGGGTATAGAGGCCAAACATAGGCAATTGGGACTAGCTTAGTGATTAGAAAAAGGATGGCATGGACAAGTTGGGCTGAAGGGCCTGTCTTCCTCTATGACCCTATGATTCAATAAATTCAGTTGCTGGGAAATGCCTAGTGGTTTTGCCTTGCACTCACACAATAACTTCTGAAAGAAATCCTTCCGATCCTACCTTCTTAAACGAGATATTTGAAGTATCTGCAAAGATCATAATTTTATTGGCCTTTAGGCTTTCCTGTTTATTAATTTAAAACCATAACTTTTAGCAATTAAAAAACCACAACCAAATCCACAACGGATTTATATTTTTCTGCTGGGCCCCGCATTTCCCATTGCCATTTCCCAGTTACTAAAAACCACAACCAAATCCACAATTAAGCTGACCTTCCTCTATCCTCTAGTTATGATTGTAACATTCTGCACTGTCTCATTTTCTCTTCTATGAATGGTATGCTTTGTCTGTATAGCACAAAAGAAACAGTATTTTTCAGTATATACTAATAGATATGACAATAATAAATTGAATCAAAATCAAATTTTACTACCACTTATTTGCCCAATGCTGAATGTGGTCCAGGTTTTTCTGCATGCAGGACTTTTGGTTCAGTTGTAGAATAATCACCTCTGTGTCACACATTCAAGCCTCACCTCAGCAATGTGAATATGTAACTGAAGCCAGCATTCCATTGCAGTGCTGAGGGAAGTGCTGCACTGTCGGAGGTGCCGTTTTTAGAATGAGGCACCAAACTGATGTCCTCCTGCAAACTATACCCTCACAGTTGGATGTATAAGATCTTATGACATTCTCCCAAACAAGAGCAGGGAATTTAATCTTGCCAATGTTTATTCCTTAACTAATATCACACACAAAAAAAGATTAACCAAGTCATTTAGTTCATGGCTGTTTATGATACCTTGCTGAGTGCAGATTGACAATTGTATTATCTTACAACTGTAACTGTGCAAGTGCTTCATTGCTTTGGAATGTCTTGTGATCATAAAAAAATGCCACAGAAATCCTTTTTGTCATTGCCTCGACCAGTAAATCACGGCTGGGCCTTTAAGACGAGGGTTAAGACGTAATGCTACAAAATCTGGCTCTCTGAGGAAAGAGGAAGCTGCCTTGCCCCCAGGGAACGACACCTGATTATCTACACAAGTGTAAAGAATGGTTTCGACTTGGCACAGGTCGAAACATGAAGGAAACAGAAAGTGCCAAAGTGCTTATAAATCTGTGTCATCCAGTCCTATTGTCCTGATTTACTTTGAGCTAATGTTTTGGGTTGATTTTGGCTGTTTTTTTAATACAACCTCAAGTTACATTAACAGAAATGGACAAAATAACTGATTTGAGGTAATTTGCAAAAGAGCCAGCCTGAAGATATTTGTGGAATGATACAAAGGAATAGGCAGTGTGCAACTCCAGCTTTTGGACTGGCATGGTGGCACAGTGGTTAGCATTGCTGCTTCACAGCACCAGGGACCTGGGTTCAATACCAGCCTCAGGTCACTGTCTGTGTGGAGTTTGCACATTCTCCCTGTATCTGCGTGGGTTTCCCCCGGGTGCTCCAGTTTCCTCCCACAGTCCAAAGATGTGCGGGTTAGGTTGATTGGCCATGCTCAATTGCCCCTAGTGTCAAGATATAAACAAGGTAAATATTTGGGGTTACGGAATAAGGACTTCGTGGGATTGTGCTTGGTGCAGACTCGATGGGCTGAATGGTCTCCTTCTGCACTGAAAACATTCTGTGAGAGGAGGAGGACTTATTTTTACACAGCGGTTTGTTGCGATTTGCAAGACACTGCCTGAAAGGGCAGTGGAAACAGATTCAATTGTAACTTTCAAAAGACAATTGAAAAAATATTTGAAGAGGAAACTTCGGGAAGGAAAGACTTAGACTGATTGGGATTGCTCTTGTAAAGAGCTGGCACAGGAAAGATGGACTGAATGGCGCCCCTATTGTACGTAAGTTTCTATGATTCTAAGGGTGGGATTCTCTGGCTTTGCCTTGTCACTGATGTTAACCAGTTCCACCGAAAGTCAATGAAGTTTTGGATGGGCCAACTCCAGCCCGAGGATATCTGTGCTAAGTTGGGAAGGGTGGTATCTCTTTAGTTGATCATGCTATGTTGAACATCATTTGTTGAGAATGCAATCCCAGTTTCCCTATTTCCAGGGCACAGATAGAACCTTTCCGCCTATGGGAGACCAGACAAAGAGCTGAACAAGTACATTTACCATCTGCCCTGGTATCTGCCCTCTCCTACACCATTCAGCAAGCAGCAAGATACTATGTGCATGGGGTGGTCGTGGAGAGAGATTTCCAATTTCCAATTTTTTTCTCACGCTCACTGGTGCACTAAGGCAGACTTTCATCTGTTTCCATAGCTATAAATTCCCAGAACAGGTCACTATGGGCTTGTGGGGCACCACTGTACATCAAGTAGGGCTGTGCAGGAGTCTCTCCCACTCTTACCGCCAGCCATTGGCGTATTTGGAAGGATTTACAGGTTGACACTCAACCTGCTTGGCCGTGTTATGAACACACCTTCCTTGCCCATGAAGTCCTGGGGAGGGATTCGAAGTAGAGATGCCAGCGTTGGACTGGGGTAAACACAGTAAGAAATCTGACAACACCAGGTTTAAATCCAACTGATTTATTTGATAGTAAACGCGCAAGCTTTCGACTCTATGGCCTTGGAGACCAGAACACCTCATTTGCCTGACGAAGTGTGATACAATCAGAAAGAATGTTTTCTGTGATGCATCTGTAAAAGTTGGTGAGAATCGTAGCTGACATACCAATTTTCCTTAGCCTTCTGAAAAAGTGGAGATAGGGAGCTTTGAAGGATTTGAAAACAAGGGTGAATGTTTTGAAATTGAAGCATTACAGGAGCAGGATTTTACGTAGCTCAGCGACTGAGTAAAGAGTTTGAGATTTGCTTCAGCGGGACACTGTTTAAAGGAATGGATACAAAATAACTCCATGCTCTTCAATGGCTATTTAAGCACAAAAGGATGGAAACAGTTCATGGTCAATAGACTAATTCTTAGAGCTCTCCAGAGCTAATTCTTAAACTCAATCTGGCAGGATGATAGAATCATAGAATCCCTCCAGCGTAGAAGGAAGCCAATCATGCCCACTGGAATCCGACTCTCTGATTGAGTATCTAACCCAGGCCCTCTAACCTATCCTACCCCCATATGTGAGTGGCAAAGCATTAGCACAGAGATTTAATCTCCCTCCCCTCCTGCAACCTCTCAGAATAACTGGTCTCAGCTGCATTACTCGGAATGGATCTGCATATCTTCCGGAGGCAACGGACCTGAAGGTCAGTCCCACAGCCTCACTCACAGACAGCCCAGTCTCAAAGCATAACATCCCCAGAAACCTGGAAATGGACCTCTTGCTGCTTCATGGGGTGACTTCCATTTCTCTCACACGCCAACGTGAGAAGCTGCTGGGTTTTTAGCCAGGCTGGCGGGGGAATTGCTTTCAATGGATCGACCTCAGGGTTTCCGAGAAAGCTCCAGAATTAATGCCCTGCTGGCTAGGTGAGAGAGTGATGTGGGGCCACCTGGGAGCACAGAGGGAGAATATCATCTTCGAAAGTCTTGTTGTGTGGATTCTGTCCTGCCAGAAGTAAAATAAAGTGAACAAAGGTTGCTTTGGTTGTTATTGTTGTAAAGGAAGAAAGTGACAACTGGGCAAAAACAATGCAGCTTTGTGATATATCGTTTTAAACAGTTGGTTACTCATTTATTCCAGGATTTGTTCCTGCAAGCCTGTCACGTTGTATTTATGAAGTGGATTGTACACAGAAACCTCTCGAGACAATACTACAATTAACAAGCTGAACCACAGACCACGAAAATGATCTGCCCCAGCCCGTTCTTTCTGTGGTTGAAATCTTCATTTCTTCATTCACAAAACGTTTTGCTGTAGGCGAACTGAAGTTGGATTATGGGATTGTTGTCAGTGCAGGCTTGATGGGCTGAATGGCCTCCTTCTGCACTGTCGGAATTGTATGATTCTCTGATACAAAACACGGACAAAACCAGCCTCCCATCCATCAATTCTGTCCACATTTCAGCAAATCAGCCAGCATAATTAAGGACCCCACGCACCCCGGACATTCTCTCTTCCACCTTCATCCTTCGGGAAAAAAGATACAAAAGTTTGAGATCCCGTACCAACTGACTCAAGAATAACTTCTTCCCTGCTGCTGTTAGACTTTTGAATGGGCCTATCTCGCATTAAGCTGATCTTTCTCTACACCCTTGCTATGACTGTAAGACTACATTCTGCACTCTTCATTTCCTTCTCTATGAATAGTATACTATGCCTGTATAGCCCGCAGGAAACAATACTTTTCACTGTATGCTAATACATGTGACAATAATAAATCAAAACAAATCAATGCCATCAGTTTTAACACAGCCAGTTTCCAAATACAAGAAATAAATTAAGCAATGAGATCATCTTTCCCCATCAGGAGGATTCTTCACACATTTCCTTTGAGCCACATCACGGGGAAAGCTTATGTTTATCTTTGATCTGATATATTATTATCATACATACTGGGATGCAGTGCAAAGTATTGTTTCTTGCACGCTATACAGAAAAAGCATACCGTTCATAGAGTACGTAAGGGAGAAGGAAAGGAGACGGTGCAGAATGGAGTGTTACAGTCACGGCAACAATGCAGAGAAAGATCAGCTTAATATAAGGTAGTTTCATTCAAAAGTCTAACTCAGCAGGGAAAAGCTGTTCTTGTTGGTACAGGACCTCAAACTTTTGTATTTTTTCCCAACGGAAGAAAGTGAATGGGAGAATGTCTGGTGCGAATTGGGTCCTTAATTATGCTGGCTACTTTGTTGAGGCAGCGGGAAGTGTAGACAGAGTCAATGAATGGGAGGCTGCATTGTGAAATGGACTGGGTTTTGTTCACAACCTTTTGTAGTTTCTTGCATTCTTAGATGGATCAGGAGTCATACCAAGCTGTGACACGTCTGGAAAGGATACTTTCTATGGTGCCATCTGTAAAAATTGCTGAGAGCTGTAGCCCACTTGCCGAACTTCCTTAGCTTCCTGAGAAAGTAGAGGCGTTGGTGAGCTTTCTTTCAGATCCCCGACAAATGAAAGCTGGTGATGTGGAAGGGAAGAGGTAGAAGGTTAGTCTTTTCAGGAGTGGGTGTAGTTTGTGGAAGTTATGGGGTACAGATCAGAAAATGTGTGTGGTGTGGTGGAGGGGGGGTGGTGGTGGGATAGCATGATGGAACAGTCTGTGGGGCACAGAAATCCAGAGGCATTTTTGTCAGCTTTATCACAGTACAGACACGGGAACGTGCGGCAGTGAGAAATATGCGGTACCACAAAACTCACCCAAGAGCGGGTCAGCTTTGCATTACAGGTGATCAGCAATCATTTATTTAAAATTAAGAGCACCCTGAATTGAAACAAGGTTAACACTGTTCCGTACGTGAGCACCATATAACTCAGCCTCCAGCGTTCTGTAATGGAGTTCACAATGTGTGAGTGGGTAGTGTCGAGGGAAGTGGAGGAAGTGATATTGTTATCAGTGTCAGGAACAAATAGCTCCATTCCCGACTGCCACCTATTTAGACGGGTCTTATGCTCCATTTCCACTGATTGGCTGGCTTTGTTGGAGAGACCGTGTCTCCCAGATTAAATGCTGCCCAGTGTCCTCAGTCCCTTAATACAGCCCAAACTCCATAGAATTCCTACAATGCAGAGGAGGTGATTCGGCCCATCAAGCCTGCATCAACAACAATTCCACGCAGGCCTTTTCCTCATAACCCCATCAGTCCTACTGACACTAAGGGGTAACTTAGCTTGGCCAATCAACTAACCCGCACATCTTCGGAGGAAACCCATGCAGACATGGGGAGAATGTGCAAACGCCACATATCCAGTCAACTTAGGCAAGAATTGAACATGGGTCCCTGGTGCTGTGAGGCTGCAGTGCTAAAAACTGTGCCACCGTGCTGCCTAAATCCTCATCCCAAGATCCTGTCACATCTTTTCTCTTCACAGATCCGGGGAACTCCTTTGAATTCCGGAAGTTGCAGTCTAATCTAAATTCGGAATGTCGTCAGAGATAAGGAGGGCTGAAATTTCGACATTTTGATCGATCCATCCAACAGGGACAACAGAAATTGCAATGCATTTTCTAATCGTTTCTTTAAAGTTTCTGCTTCAGCATCACAGCCTTGTGAAAGTGCAAGAGGAGGCCATTTGACCCACCATGTTAGTGCTGGCCCCTTGCACTTTAGCTAACAGTGTATTTGAAGTGCTGAAAGCTGTTTGTGTGATGTTACCAGTCCAGAATTTACATTGCTTCTGAACCTAATCCTGATTGATATTTTGAAAGCACCCATTACTGCTGTGACGCTAAATCCTGTCCCATTTTCTAAATATCCAAATTATCACTGACTGTAAATAATGTATCTTGCGACTTTGGGTGGGTGTGGTGCCTACATGCTGTAATGTACTGCACAATAGTTTGCAGTCATTTTCGGAGTGCCTTCCGTCCCCACTGGGACTGACAAAGGAGATAAGCTCCCTGCAAAAATGCCAGAACTCCGCATTAAATGAATACTCTGACAAGTTGCCAGCCCAATCAGGCCAGCCTATCTTGGACTAATATCACTCATTTGTCGCCCGAGGTTAAAGAATGCTTGGAGAAGTTCAGAGGAGCAGAACTTTCCCACGGTTGGAGGAAAATAGACTCAGGCAATGAGCACACTACATGAATGAGCACCAGACTCGTTCCAAAGTGCAGCAGTTAGGCTCGCACCCTGCTAGCAAGCATATTTTCACTGGGTGTAAAGCACTCTGTTTACATTACAGAGAGTACCTTTGTGCCATTACAGAGTCTGGCACACGCCAGAAGGATGTGTACTTTTTCTAACTGGTGGCTCAGACCAGTCAGAAAAAAATTAAGTGTAATGTAAAGATAGCCCAATGGAGTTGCAAAGTTCATTTTATTAGCGTCACAGGTAGGCTTACATCAACGCTGCATTTAAGTTACTGTGAAAATCCCCACACTACAGCGCCTGTTCAGCTACACCGAAGGAGAATTTAGCACGGCCAACGCACCCTAACCAGCACGTCATTCTGACTGTGAGAAGAAACCGGAGGAAACCCACGCAGACACGGGGAGAATGTGCAGACTCCGCACGGACAGTGACCCAAGCCAGAAATCGAACCCAGGTCCCTGGCGCTGTGAGGCAGCAGTGCTAAACGCTGTGTCACCAAGTCACCCCATGCCACCACAGAATAACTCAACCAAAATCTATAACCCCACCAATCTAAACTCTGGAGTAAAGTTGCTTAACTCCTTTCTTCACTTTTCCCTCATCTCCTGAGAAATACCAACACATCTTAGGGAACAATCCTGTGATTGGGAGTAAATCTCCAACTCCATACCCAAGAGAGCGTTGTTCAGCTGTGACTCCATGCTGTCCATTCAGACTGTTCAATTCAGAAGATTCTCACACACAGGCCTGGCCACTGCCTGCCAATAATAAGAACAATATTTGCACTCCAACTAGTGCCGTGCACTGACTATTTAGAGAGCTCAAACTATTGTTTCTCTTTAACATCTATATCAGAGCAGAGGAACACAGAAAACCAGTCGGTAAGAAGAGACCCTGATGATCTCCCATTCACCCGAGGGCACTGGGTTGATGGCAGGAATTGGAGGGGAGAGAGGTTAACAGGGCGACACAATGACACAGTAGTTGGCATTATTGCTTCACAGCACTAGAGATCCAGGTTTGATTCTGGTCTTGGGTCACTATCTGTGTGGAAACTGCACCTTTCCCCTGTGTCTTCATGGATTTCCTTCAGTGCTCCGGTTTCTTCCCGTAGTCCAAAGATATGCAGGTTAGGTGGATTGGCCATACTCAATTGCCCCTTAGTGTCAAGGGGCTAGCACGGTAAATACATGGGGTTAAGGGGTTAGGACCTGGTTAAGGGGTTAGAACCTAGATTGTTGTCAATGCAGACACAATGGGCCGAATGGTTTCCTTCTGCACTTTAGAGATTCTATGACTTTTTTAGGTTGCACAGTGGTTCGCACTGCTACCTCACAGCGCCAGGAACGTAGGTTCAATCCTGGTCTCGAGTGACTGTCTGTGTGGAGTTTGCAAATTCTCCCCATGTCTGCGGGGGTTTCTTCCGTGTGCTCCCACACTCCTAGAAATGTGCAGATTGGGTGGATTGGCCATGTTAAAATTTCCCCTCAGAGTCCCAAGATGTGTAGATTTGGGGATTAGCAGAGTAAATATGTGTACAGCAGTATTCAACAGAGACTTTCACTGGATAAAATCTCTAGATTATAATTAGTGAATAAAATCACTGGAAGGCCATTAATGGGTTATAGTCACTGCATAACAATCAGATAACAATCAATGGATCACAGCCATTGGATAAAAATTATTTCTCAATAGTCACTGGATAACAATCGCTGGATGGCAAACACTGGATGTCAATCACTGGATTGCATCCACTGAATTACAATCATTGAATAGGAATCATTAGACTGCCATTATTGGATTAATCATAACAATCACAGTCACTAGGTAAAAATGATTGTCTATTGTCACTGGATGACAATCACTGGATATCAATCACTGGATTGTATTCACTGATGACAGTAACTGGATTACAATCACTGGCTAGCAATCACTAGACATGACTGAATTGTATTTATTGATTACAGTAAATGAATATCAATTGCTGGTTAACAGTCACTGGATATCAATCACTGGATTGCATTCACTGGATTACAATCACTGGATTGCATTCACTGGATTACAATGACTAGAAAAAAATCATTTGTTAGCAATCAGTGGATTACAATCACTAGATTGTATTCACCGATTACAGTAATTGGATATCAATTGCTGATTAGCAATCACTGGATTACAATCATTGGATTACCGTCACTGGATTAGATGCAGTGGATATCATTGGTCATTAACAGTCACTGGATGTCTTGCTGGAGTGAGATTCCTGGCTGATTTTCAACCCCTAACCCACAGAAGCTGTGATGTAGAACATTCTGAAGCCCAACAGATAAATAGGGATCACGTTATATATTGGAGATCTTATGTTATAAATTTACAAATGCTTCTCTCTGGGATAAGGTTAAGTCTGGACTCTCACTTTCTGCTGCAGCTTTTACACTGGCAGAATCCTCTTCCCAGATAGACACTGAGGCAAGTGGAGATGCTTAAACCATATGGTGCAAAATGCCTGTAACTCTAATCAGTTCAGACATTGAAGATGCGTTTCACAAACCGATCTTTCGGTTTAAGATGATTGAAGGTGGATCTGTACATCCTCTTATACAGTTTATTGTCATTTCTGTGTTGTAGCCAAGCAATTCAAGTATGTGCAGATGCAAAAGTAATCATTAAAGCAAGGCTTGATTTATATAGCGCATTTTGTGACCTCAAGACATCACAAACCCACTTTGCAGCCAGTAAGGTAGATCTGAAATGTCGTCACATTAAATCCCTATAGTGCAGAAGGAAGCCATTCAGCTCATCAAGCCTGCACTAACCACAATCCCAGTCAGACCGTATCCCCTAACCCCATGCATTTACCTTAGCTAGTCCTCCTGACACTAAGGGTCAATTTAGCATGGCCAATCCACTAGCCACACATCTTTGGACTGTGGGAGAAAACTGGAGCACCCAGAGGAATCCCAGGCAGACATGGGGAGAAGGTGCAAACTCCACATGGATAGTGACCCAAGCCGGGAATCGAACCCAAGTCACTGGCACTGTGAAGCAGCAGTGCTAACCACTGTGCTATCATGTCAACAGATAGAATGTGGGAAATTTATTTGATTTGATTCGATTATTGTGACATGTGTTAGTATACAGTGAAAAGAATCATTTCTTGCACGCTGTACAGACAAAGCGAACCTCACATGGTGAAGGAAGGGAGAGGGTGCAGAATGTAGTGTTACAGTCATAGTTACGGTGTACAGAAAGATCAACCTAATGCGAGGTAGGCCCATACTAAAGTTGATGGCAGCAGGGAAGAAGCTGAAATGTAACAGACAATTTGCGTACAGAATTTTCTGCATACAGCAATGTGATAATGGCCAGACAGGGTAAATGCAGGGAGAATGCTCCCAGTGGTGGTGCAGTCCAGAACCAAGGGTCTCAGCCTGAAGATTTGGGGTAGACCATTTAGGATGGAGGTGAGGAGGCATTTCTTCACCCAAAGAGTGGTGAGGCTGTGGAATTCATTACCACAGGAAGTAGTTGATGCCAAAACATTGGCCATCTTCAAATATATAGCACTTGGGCAAACAGGATCAAAGGTCATGGGGAGAAAGTAGGATTAAGCTTTTGGGTTGGATGATCAGCCATGATCGTATGGAATGGCAGAGCAGGCTCGAAGGGCTAAGTGGCCTCCTGTTCCTATCTTGTATGTTAATATAATCGTTTAGTGGTGTTAATTAAGCAATAAGTACTGGCCAAGAGAACTCTCCAGTCGCCTTTGGATATTGCCATGGCAACCCGTATATCCACCTCAGTAGAGTCTCAAATACCAATTGAATGCAATTTTGCATGACCCGTGTGCTTTTACTGTTGGATATGTGGGCCGAATGACCAGGCAGCCTTTACATTTTACTTGGCAGCTCAATCCAGGGTGGGATGAAATGGGAGGTCTGAAACAAAATTTAAAGAGTTACCTGGGGAGGGAGCTTTGTGTTTGAACATGCTGCCTGGCCGTGGAATTTTCCCATCCCGTCCATCACGGGAATCGTAGCAGGTGGGACACAGGCCATGAAAAGGTCCGGTGACCTCCAGTGTGGTTTTCTGGGCTTGGGGGCGAGAGCGGGGGAGGATAATCCCACCCTTTGCATAGTTTTTCCATCGCTCTTTATTGTTGATGTCTCCGCAGAGGCTGTGCCCCCGAGAGAGCACATTGGAAAGGCCAGTCTCAATGCTAATTCCATGCCCACTCATTGGCCAGACAAGGTGAAATCATGTTCTGTGGCCAATCGCGACTGGAAACACATTTCAGGCCCATTTCCAGACATGCCGAGTGAGTGCGTGTGACAGGCAGCAACTTTCTGGTCTTTAATTGGAAGGGCTGTGAAAAATAAAATTCTGCTAAAATTTTCAAAGTACTCTGAACTAAATTTAATTGAAGCATTTTGATACAGATAGCTCGAGATGTAGATTGATAGAGAAATCGAATAGCAGCAAACTTGCATTAGTATAATTGTTGTCAGGAAATTTGAAGGTGGCCAATTGTATCTTAAACTAAGACAATTCAAAACTCACAAGGCAAATATATCTCTGTGCTAAGACGTAACAAAATTTATTTAACATAAAACATAGAATTAAACAATACAAATGTATAGCTGACTGGAGTCTCACTAAGGGTTAAATGGCTCTGTGAATAGAATGATCGAACTTCTCTAAAATCTGAAGTACAAGGTCACGTACAGATCATTTATATTTTTTTCTAATCAATAAATCTGCCTTTCATTAGTTTAAAATCAATTTCATTTAACAGTCAAACATCAATACAAATCTCTGTCAAATAACTCAGCCAACCAAATGATACTTAACAGCACGGTGATATCTTATCCATCCAACTAATTTCAGATATAGTCACCTCTTTTGGTACTAACTACCTCTCTGTTACTTGGTAACGGCAAATGCTACTGCAATGGACGTTCCCAGTAGCTTGAAATAGACATGTGTCCCTGTGTCCAGCAGCATATCTGTACTTGAATACATCTATTCATTAATGTTACATAATGCGTACAGTCACAGGAATTCACCAGATAAGATTTGCTGACCAAACAGTTCCCCGATCTTTGGCTTGAAACTACTGACTTTTACCATCATGTCTTTTGGTAACTTTGACCAAAGAAATCAATACATTAAGATACTTTTAACATATCAATATATATGTTTTAAAATCATAACTACTTGTTCTGATTGTCTTCTTGCATTCACATGTGTGCAAAACTGTTTGTGTTAGCTGGTCGAAGATTCATTTAACTCTCATTTCTTGTCCTCTGAAAGCCTGCATTCTTGCCATAAATCTTATTATTTGGTGAAGAATCCCCATCCACAAGAGCTAGCGATGTCAACTAATAAACAATCAAATAATAGCGAGCTTACACTAATATAATAATTCCGGACAAAATGAATACTCACTTGAAAACATGTGGGTTACTTATGAAAATTCAGTATGGATTTGTTTAACGAAAATCTTATTCAACTAACTTGCTGGAGCTTTTTTGAAGAAAGCGTTGATTAGGGTAATGTGGTAGATGTGCTGTATGTGGATTTCCAAAGACATTTGATGAGAAAAGTTAGAAGTCATGGAATAAAAGGGACAGTAGCAACATGGACACAAAATTGGCTGAGTGACAAAAAAGAGAAAGCAATAGTTAAAGGTTGGCTTTTCAGATGAGAAGAAAGTTTGTGAAATGGAGGTCCCCAGGAGGTCAGTTTTGGGGCACTTGCTCTTCCCGATAGTTACATTAATAACCTAAGCGTACAGGGGACAATTTGAAAATTTGCAGATGGTACAAATCTCGGAAGTGCCCCAGACGATCTCAACTGAACAGTGTTGATTATATTGCTGTGAAATTGCGAGGAGAGTGTAGAACTTCAGAAGGACATAGACAAGTTGGTGAAAGGGACACTACGTGTCAAATAAAACTCAACGCAGAGAAACGTAGAGTGATTTCCATTCATTTTGGTGGGAAAAGCATAGGGAGACAGTGTAAAATAAAGGATATTATTCTAAAGTGGGTGCAGGAGCAGAGGGCCCTGGGTGTTCATGTGCATAAGCCATTGAAGCTGGCAGGACAGATTGAGAGAGTTGGATTAATAATGCATGTAGCATCCTATTTATTAAACAGAGACATAGTGTACAAGATCCGTGATGTTACGTTAAACTTGTTTAGAAGACTGGCTCAGTTTCAGTTTGTGCATTATGTCCAGCCCTGGGCGCCATACTTCAGGAAAGATATAAACGGACATTAGAAAAAAAGATTCACTGGATTGATTCCAGGGTTGAGAAGCTTTTGTAATGTTGATAGATTGGAGAAGTTGAGATCGTTTTCCTTGGAGAAAAGAGGATTGAGAACAGATTTAAGAGAGGCGATTAAAATCATCAGGGGTCAGCAGAATCTTGGAGTCTGGACAGTGCAGAAGGAGGCCATTCAGCCCATTGAGTGTGCACTGGCTCGCCAACATCTTAACGAGGTCCACCATCCATCATGGGTTGGATTTTATGGCCTCACTCTACCAAGAGCAGAAAATCTCACTTGGAGTCAACAGACCTACTCATTGTCTGCTCCTCACCCACTCCAATTCCAGTAGCTTGCAGATCTGTAGAATTATGAGGCCAATCTCCGTAACCCCAAGCATTTGCCCAGGTAATCCCCCTAACTTACACTTCTTGGCACACTAAGTGACAATTTAGCATGGCCACTTCATCCAACCTGCTCAGCTTTGGAGTGTGGGAGGAAACCGGAGCACCCAGAGGAAACCCATACAGACATGGGGAGAATGTGCAAACCCCACACAAACAGCCCAAGGCAAGAATCCAACCCGGGTCCCTGGCATTGTGAGGCAGCAGTGCTAACCGCTGTGCCAATGTGTCACCCCAGTGCAGAGTCAGCAGGGAGAAACCATCCCCAGCGGTGGGCGAATCGAGAAAGAGAGGGCTCAGGTTGAAAGTAATTGGCAAAAGAAGCAATGGTGACATGAGCAGGATAAAAACGCTTTTCCACACACCGAGTGGTTAAGATCCGGAATGCCACTGCCAGAGAGTGTGACGGAGGCAGGTTCAACTGAGACAGAAACACATCACCTTAAATCAAACGAAACTGGGTGGGTTAGGAAAAGGAGGGCGGTATCTCTTTAAGTGGAGGAGGAGAAAGAACCTTGTACCTTTAATTTTCAAGCAGCGAGTTTGGGCTAGCCCTCCCCAGCCCCGCACTCCCAGCCCTACCCCCTACACTCCCACCGCCCCCCTCCCCCCGTGAAGCGTGCTGCCTTCTGCCCTTACGTGAGGTAGACAAAGGCATTTCTGTGTGCCTTGTTCCCTTTGTTTCAACTGGGAGTGCTGCCAGGGTGACAGTTACTGAAACACAGGCCCAAAGATTGGAGAGAAACGACCCTAAGAAAACATGCAATTGACTTCTCCACAAACCTCTGTTATTAGATTAATTATTATCCAAACAGTTCCCCTACTCAATTCCATTTGTACGACACTTTAAGTCTACAAATTAGTTTGGTAATTTACAGCATTCCTAATGATTTATGTTCAATAAATACACTTTAAATCAATGATACCAGAGGGACACTGACTCCAGAAGGGTTGGGTAGTTTTGCTCCAATTATGGATGAAAGGGAAATAAAATTTTTTAAATCCTACCTTATTAATTGTTTATTTACAATATTATCATTATTTGTCAGTCATTATTAATAATGTCAGTATCAATAATAGCTTAATTATTAAGCATAGAATGGTAACACAGAGGTTAAAGAGGTTCAATTCCGGCCTCGGGTCACTGTCTGTGTGGAGTTTGCACATTCTCCCCGTGTCTGCAAGGATTTCCTCCAGCTGCTCAGGTTTCCTCCCACAGTCCAAAGATGTGCAGATTAGGTGGATTGACTATGCTAAATTGACCGTAGTTTCAGAGGGATTAGCAGGGTAAATATGTAAGATTATGGGAATAGGGCCTAGGTAGGATTGTGGTTGGAGCAGTCTCAATGGGCCAAATGGCCTCCTTCTGCACTGTAGGGATCCTGTGTCCCACATTCCCATCATTTACATGTTCATCCTCTCGACATTTCCCCACCCATCCCTCCTGGGAACTGAATACTGTTTGTTATCTCATTGTATGATTCTTGACTCTGGATCAACAGCTTACTTACCCCGGCTGTGCATGGCTCCCTTGTCTCTTCAGTCACAAGGCTCCAAGTTCAAGTCTCGCTCCAGTGCAATAATCCGGGCTGACACTCCAGTGTAGTGCCAAGAGAGTGCAGCATTGTCAGAAGATGCTGCTTTTTGGATGTGATGTTCAACTCAGGCCCTGTCTGCTCACTCGAGTAAATGTGAAAAATCATGGCCGGAATTTTCCAGCCATTCATAGCAGCGGGATTCTACAGTCCCGCTGCTATAAGCAAAGATTTTGATTTGAGTTAATTTAACTTATTATTGTCACATGTAAATTATTATACAGTGAAAAGCATTGATTCTTGTGCATTATACAGACAAAGCATACCATCCATAGAGGAGGAAAAGAGAGAGTGCAGAACAGAGTGTTACAGTCATACCTAGGGTGTAGAGAAAGATCAATTTAGTGTGAGAGAGGTCCATTCAAAAATCTGACAGCAGCAGTGAAGAAGCTATTCTTCAGTCAGTTGGTGTGTGGTCTCAGACTTTTGTATGTTTTTCCCATCGGAAGAAGATGGAAGAGAGAATGTCCAGGTGCGTGGGGGCCTTGATGATGCTGGTTGCTTTTCCGAGGCAGCGGGAAGTGTAGACAGAGTCAATGGATGGGAGGCTACTTTGTGCGATGGATTAGGCTTCATTCATACCTCCTTATAGTTTCTTGCAGTCTTGGGCAGAGCAGGAGCCATACCAAGCTGTGATACAACCAGAAAGAATGCTTTTCATGGTGCATCTGTAAAAGTTGTTGAGAGTCGTAGCTGACATTCCAAATTTTCTTAGTCTGTTAAGAATGTGGAGGTGTTGGTGGGCTTTCTTAACGATAGTGTCGGCATGGGAGGACTGGGGCAATTGAGCACCAACTTCTTGGCTTCATTGGCACAGGAGATGGGGGCATGAACAGCCACAGAATCCCAGCCAACGTGGCACAATTTTGAAGTTGAGCAGGGGAATTATCCCCAGTCTCCTGGCAATATCTACCCCTCAATCAATATCACATAAAACAGCTTATCATGGTCATTGTCACTTTGCTGTTTGTGGGAGCTTGCTGTGCATATACTGACTGCAGGTTTCCTGCATTACAACAGTGGTGATACTTCAAAAAGTTCTTCATCGATTGAAAAGTGCAATGTTTTTTAGAGTGGTTATTTATTAATGCCATAAGTAGGCTTATAATAACACTGCAATGAAGTTACTGTGAAAATCCCCTAGTCGCCACACTCCGACACCTGTTTGGGTACACTGAGGGAGAATTTAGCATAGCCAATGCACTCTAACCAGCATGTCTTTTGGACTGTGGGAGGAAACCAGAGTACCCGGAGGAAACCCATTCTCCCATGCAGGGAGACTGTATAGATTCCGCACAAACACAAGATGGGAATTGAACCCGGGTCCCTGGCACTGTGCGGCAGCAGCGCTAATCACTGTGCCACCATTCCGCCTACAATGGTCATGAAAAGTAATGCATAAATGAAACATTTCATTTTCTTTTCCTCTGCTGCTGAATAATTAATAAGGATAAATATTCAGTGATTCTCCTGGCCAGGGGGAAGCTTTCCGTAACTGGGCTTGCACATCAGACAGGTCGGTGAATATTCATTATCAGAACTCAGGAATTCTCAACCTGAAAACAACATGCAGAGAATTCCCACATTCCCAGCGTGGAGCTGTGCATGTACAGAGAGCAGAGGGATCTATAAAATATGATAATCATACCAATGGTGTAGTGGTTAACATGCTGCCAGGGACCTGGGTTTGATTCTCGGCTTGGATCACTGTCTGTGTGGAGTTTGCGCTTTCTCTGCGTGGGTTTCCGCCCACAGTCTGAAAGATGTGCCAGTTAGAGTGCATTGGCTGTGCTAAGTTCTGCCTCAGTAAAGTTTATTTATTAGTCTCACGTGTAGGCTTACATTAACTGTGCAATGAAGTTACAGTGAAAATTCTCTAATTGCCACACTCCGACGCCTGTTTGGGTATACTGAGAGAGAATTTAGCATGGCCAGTGTACCTAACCAGCACATCTTTCAGACTGTGGGAAGAAACTGGAGCATCCAGAGGAAACCCATGCAAACATAGGAAGAACAAAGAACAAAGAACAAAACAGCACTGGAAACAGGCCCTTCAGCCCAACGAGCCTGTGCCGCCACCCCGATGTTCCCACCTCTACCCGTGATCCCTGTCAATGTTTATAGATCTATGGATTAAAAACCAAATTTGAGACAATTTAGGGAGAATTTGTTTTGCCAATTAGCCTAAGAGCATTCCTTTGGGATGTGGAAGGAAACCGGAGCACCCGGAGAAAACCCACGCAAGCATGGGGAGAATGTGCAAACTCCCACAGACACAGGCCCAAATCCATGTATCTGCACAACACAGCGATAGTCGCTGAGCTGTCGTGTTGCCCATCAAACGGTCCAAGAATGTGCCACACAAATAGTCACTCAAGCCAGGATTCAAAGCTGGGTTCCTGGTGCTATGAGGCAGCAGTGCCAGCCACTGTGCCACTGTGCTGCCCTCAGTGTACCTGAACAGGCTCCAGGTATACTCAATAGATGCATCAAGACGTGCTGGTTAGATGCATTGGCCATGCTAAATTCTCCCTCAGTGTACCCGAACAGGCACAGGAATGTGACGACTAAGAGATTTTCATGGTAACTTCATTGCACTGTTAATGTAAACCTACTTATGACACTAATAAATAAACTTTACTTTTGTTACTTTGAACAAGGTTCTCTACTGGAAGCATGAAATCACTGAACTTGCTTTAAAAGTTGATAAAAATGCTCTGGGGGGCTGAATGGATCTGAATGATGTGCAATAGAAACAGAAAATACTGATAGAACACAGCAGTGTCTATGGAAAGAGAAACAGAGTTAACAGTCAGGAATTTCCTCCCTTTCCTGCCATGGGCATTGTAGTGGGTGATACAGAAAATTTGGTGGACCAATCAAAGGTCCATTAACCTTGGGTAGGAATTTCCGGTCTCGGGGCATGTGCCTTATTTTAGCTTTCCAAAGGGGATCTGGCCTCTTGCACAGGGCATATTTAATTTCTTAAAGGGCACCTGACCTCCCCGAAAAGTGTTCCAGGACCATATCCAAAGTGGGGTACCTTTCCTCTCCAAAAAGGATACACTGGCCATCCAAACAACTCCACAAAGTTTTGACCTGCTCCACCTTAATTCTTCATCCTTAATTGCCCTCGGGAAGGTGAGTTGACGAGTTGCTTTCTTGAACCACTGCAGGCCAGTGCGGGTGTAGGTACACCCATGATGCTGTTAGGACGGGAGTACCAGGGTTGTGACCCAGTGACAATTAGCAATATATAATTCCAACTGGAATGCGCTGCTTTGTCCCGGATGGTGTTGAGTTTCTTGGATGCTGTTGGAGCTGCACTCATCCGGGCAATTTGGGGAGTATTCCATCACACTCCTGATTGTTGTTTAAATTGTAAAAGTACCCATACTGTGGTAAACACCAGGAATTCTCGTGCTGTAAAATAATACATTCTGTCTGCAGGAAAAATAGGATTACTGGCACACATTTGACACCAGGTACTGACACCAGATCTCAAGGTGTAGCTATCAGAGTGCTAGCCTGAGAGTGTCTGCTTGGAAGAAATGGCTTAGCAACCAGTTAAAATGTCTGACTTTGCATTTTTGTTTATTTGGTGGGTATATCTTTAATAGTCATCATCCGTCAGACAGATCTCTGTCCTAATCCCCACTCTTTTATGTTTGCCATCTGAATCAAGAGCCCAGGACGGCAGGAGGAATCTCGGTAAATTCTCTTTACTCAGTTAACACTTCAGTCTAGGATGAGACTCCAGTTCTGTACGAGGGAGTGCTGGCCTGCTGTCCTTCATGTGAGACTTTAAACCAAGCCACATCTGTCCCCTCGAGGGGTAAATGATCCCCTGGACAGATCATTCCCTGAGGTAGGTAGTGGAACCACATATGATAGTGACTTTTAAGGGGTATCTGGACAAATATATGAATAGGATAGGAATAGAGGGATATGGTCCCCAGAAGGGTAGAGAGTTTTAGTTCAGTCGGGCAGTATGATCGGTGCTGGTTTGATGGGCTGAAGGGTCTGTGCTATATTGTTCTTTGAAGTAACCTGGAGAAGTGCTTGGGGAGATCTCGCCAATATTCTGACCCCCAGTCAATGTTACAGCACAAGCGTAGTGGCTGGATTTTTCCGTCCCGCTGACAATGCACCCCCACCTGGGGATTTCCCACTGGTGTGGGGTGACGTCAATGGGAATTCCCAGTGGTAGCGGTGGGAGAAGGGAATCCCACCACTAGCAAACAACACGGCACTTTCTGGCAGCAGGAACCACACAGCTGGGAGGCCAAAGTAAAAGTGACTATCTGGTCATTATTAAGTCGCTGCTTTTGGGAGTTTGCCGGATGCAAATTGGTTTCCGAAAATTATAACAGCGACTGCTGTAAGGGCTGTAAAGCATTTTGAGATATCTGGCACTATATGAAAAAAGATCCTTTTTTTAAAAGCATGCTGTTGAGATTTAGTCTGAGGATGTAAATTAAACCCAACTTGTACACGGCTCCTGAAAGTGGATGGATGGAAATGCTCGTTCAAGCATCGACATGTAAGGGAGGCGTCATAAATTCCGTTTTTAATCCACACTGGTAAAGCAAATAGGAATTATAAGAGGGGAAGGAAAGAGATCGAGTCTGATTGTAAGGCATATGGGCATAGTTTGTGCTAAAACCCAGAATTTATCATTCAAGGATGCTTCTACCAATTGTGATTTCTTTAACGATTGGCTGCAATAAGATTGGTGCTTTATGTTTGACACAACTTGAAGTAGACATGACCAAATTAGCGGTCATAAATAAGAGATACGTCGAAATTCTATCTCCCCAACCATTACGGAATCGGAGCGGGCGAGGGGCGGACAATGGAAATGTCCGTTGACCTCCGGCGGGATCGCTCGAGCGAGGCCGTAAAATCCCGCCTTTATTCCCTAATAAGCAAACTTCCTCACTCCGAAATGGTTAGGCTGACTGCCGCAAGGGGCAGTTGAGGCGAATACCATGGATGCGCTTGAGGGAATGCTAAACAAAATCACGAGGGAGGAAGGAATAGAAGATGATGCCATTAAAAATAAAATAATGCGGGACGCTGGAAGCCTGACATGAAAAAAATGGGAAAATGGGTAAATTTGGCAGCAACTGCGGAAGGGGTAACAGAGTTAATCGCTGAAGTCCTGCCACTATTCAGGCTGGCAGGATCTTATAGTCTTCTCAAAGGAGCACCGCCCCGCTCCCCAACCACGGGTTTGCCAGCAACAAGGGGTGCGTTCAATGGGGAAACCCTGTTCTCAATGGCCATTAGCAAGTGTCACACTGCGCACCCCTTCCCCCGCCCCCGCCGCCCACCCTCACACCCAATCTGTCATGAAACACACTGAGGAAAGGGAGAAAAATCCCATCCAAAGATTCGAGCCTGTCTGACTTCTTCAGCATGTTGATTGGTTTGGATAAAGGAGACTTGTGTGGAAGATAAAGAGGCGGCATGGTGGCACAATGGTTAGCACTGCTTCCTGTCAATGTTAGGGACCCGGGTTCGATTCCCGGCTTGGGTCACTGTCTGTGTGGAGATTGAACGTTCTCCCCGTGTCTGTGTGAATTTCCTCCAGATGCTCTGGTTTTCTTGCATAGTCCAAAGATGTGCAAGTTGGCCATGCTAAATTGTCCCTTAGTGTGAGGGGGTTTAGCAGGGTAAATAAGTGGGGTTACAGGAATAGGGTGGGATTGTAGTTGGTGTAGACTTGATGGACCAAATGGCCTCTGTCTGCACTGTAAGGATTCTATTCTGTGAAATACTGGCATGAAACTATCGGGCTGAATGGCCTCCTCCAACACTGTTGATTTCTATATAATTGCATGAAAATTTTTTACATGGCTGAAGGCCCGTCAATAAAATCCTGGCACTTTAAAGTTAAAATTTATTCATTAGTGTCACAAGTTAGCTTATATTAACACTGCAATGAAGTTACAGTGAAAATCCGCTGGTCGCCATATTCCAGCACCATATTCTGGAGAATTTAATATGGCCAATACACCATTTGGACTGTGGGAGGAAACTGGAGCACCCAGAGGAAACCCACGCAGACATGGGGAGAATGTGCAGTCTCCACAAAGATAGTTACCCAAGGCTGGAATCTATGCGTTTATCACATAAATGGGTCCTTGGTGTGGCGAGGCAGCAGTGCTAACCACTGTGCCACCCTCTGCCACTTTGTTCAGCAACTGGAAAGATAGTTACAAGAATTTCATTTGTTTTCAAGGGAGATAGATATTGACATGGGAGCAGACTCGATAAAACCCAGTTCTCTGCCTTAGTACACACAGCCAAGCCTGCAGATGCCTGAGTGCACCACTTGAAAGGCCTTTTGGAGTATTTTAGTTTAGTGACCCATTAGGAATGCCCTTCATCAGCTGGAGTGTGTTTTGTTCACAGGGTCCATTGGAAAGAGCTTACAAAAGGGATTTTTCGGTTCTCTTCCCTGCACCAGTGAAAAGTGTCGAGAAAAGTTCCGCGGAATGTCACAGGGCTTTAGCTGGGGTGAAAGTGAACCTTGCTGCTGGGTCTGGGGACGCGGTAATCCGATTACCCTGACCTCATCAATAGCAGCGTAAAAAGGGAAAAGGTTGTGAATTGTTGCAGCGGGGGCAGGGGGGTGGGTAGAGGTGGGTGGGAAGGGGCTCTCGGATAGTGAAGCAACCCTTTGCTACAGGCATCAGGCACATTCTGCAGAGGGACAAAAAGCATTGTCCCGCCCGGGGTGGCGAACAGATGGCAAAACGACAACAAACCTTTCTTGAGCGTCGAATAAAAATAACTGATGAATGTTTTCATCAGGTACATGGGAACAGACACTTAATGAGATTAAGCAAACAAAACACGAGGAGATGGACCAGAAAACACTTTAACCCCAACCCTGAACAGAAGAGTGGCCTCAGGTTCAGTTGTCAGTGCAACACTGGAGAGTGGACATTTCGGTGTCTTGTTTGTAAGTGTATTACTGAGATCAGATACAAGCTCTCGAGGTGTGTGTGTGTGAGAGTGCGTGTACGTGTGTGTGTGTACATGTGTGAGCGTGTGTGCTTGTTAGACTGTGTGAATGTGAGTGTGTGTGTGTGTGTGAGAGTGTGTGTATGTGTGTGTGTGTATGTGTGTGAACGTGTGTGCTTGTTAGACTGTGTGAATATGAGTGTGTGTGTGTGTGAGAGTGTGTGTATGTGTGTGTTTGAAATTGTGTGTGTGACTGTGAGTGTGTGACTGTGAGTGTGTGTGTGTCACTGAGCGTGTGTGTGTGAGAGACTGACTGTGTGTGTGTGACTGAGTGTGTGAGAGACTGTGAGTGTGTGTGTGTGTGGTGTGAGATGTGAGTGTGTGTGTGTGTGAGAGAGACTGTGTGTGTGTTTGTGTGTGTGTGTGTGTGTGTGTGTGTGTGTGTTTGTGTGTGTGTAAGTGCTGCCGTTCACTTTCTCTTTGGGAGCTAGAAACCACAGCAGCCTCAGTACATGACTGAGGTTAAAGTACAGTGTGGGCCCACAGAGCATCTCACAAACCCGCTGCACTCCCATTTTCTAAAATGGTTTGGTTAAAAGACTCACCGTCCATGTTTTTGCTCCATGCTATTATGTCATTTGTGTTAATTCAGTGCTCAGATGCTGACAACAATAAGGTACTGAATTTACAATTGCAAATATACTGCCTTTTACACAATTAACTGTCCCAAGCCTCTTTGCGTTTATCACATAATCATTATAGAATCATGGAACCCCTACAGAGCAGAAAAGGCCATTTGGCCCAACTGGATCTGCACCAATTCTCTGACAGAGTATCTTATCCAGGCCTTCTTCCCCACCCTCTCCCCATAACCGTACAGCTTTCCCACAGCTGATCCATCAACCGACAATCTTTGGACATTAAGAGGCAATTTAGCATGGCCAATCCACCCAACTTGCACATCTTTGGACTGTGGGAGAAAACTGGAGCACCCAGAGAAAACCCATGCAGACATGGGGAGAACATGCAACCTCCACACAGATAATCACCCAAGGCTGGAACTGAACCTGGCTCTCTGGTGCTGCGAGGCAGCAGTGCTAACCACTATGCCGCCCCGAATTGCCCGAGGGAAGTATCAATATTAACAGTGGTTAGCCCTTTTGCCTCAGCACCAGGAACCCGGTTCAATCCCTGCCTTGGGTCACTGTCCGCGTGGAGTCCGCAGGTTGCCCCCATGTCTGCTTGGGTTTCCTCCAGATGCTCCAGTTTCCTCCCACAGTCCAAAGATGCGCCGGTTAGGTTGATTTGTCATGCCAAATTGACCCTTAGTGTCAGGGAGACTAGCTAGGTTAGATGCATCAGATTATGGGTACAGGGCTTAGGTAGGATTGTGGTCAGTACAGACTCTATGGGCCGAACAGACTCCTGCTGTACTGTAGGATTCTATGTGTCTGAGTAGCATCAATAAGCAAACAATGTTTAAAATGAAAGTGATTAATTCTGTTACACACTAATCACTGTGGAGCTAAATAACTGTATCTTAATACCCACTGTTCTTGCAGATAAGGGCAAAATTGTTACCTATCCATGCCACAGGATGGAAGGAACACAGGATTGCAAAACCCATGAATCACTGTAACTCCATGTGACTGACTCACAGTGTGCATCATATCATTCTGATTTTATAATTGACCCAATTTACATGCTTATAATTTACATACTTACATAAATGCACCAATGCTGAATAATTGTGTTCAACAACAAAACAGAAACTTACATTTACATAGCGCCTTCAATATAGTGAAAAGGTTCCAAGGTACTTCAGACAGGAGAATTACCGAACAATATTTCACACTGAGGAACATGGTGATCTCAAAGTGTTGTGAGGTTGGGGGAAGTTAATGAGGTAGGGAGGCCGGTGGGGCTGGCAGAGGTTACTGGGATAGGAAGAGTGTTGGGGCTGGGGGAGGTTACAGAGATAGGGAGGGTGGTGGTGTTGAGGGAGGTTATAGTCCTAGGGAGTGTTGTGGGGCTGGGGGAGTTACTGACATACAGAGGCTGGTGGTGTTGAGGGAGGTTACTGACATAGGGAGGGTTGAGGAGCTGAGGGAAGTTATTGAGATAGGGAGGATTGTGGTATTAGAAGAAGTTTCAGAGGCAGAGAGGGCTGTAGTGTGGGGGAGGTTACAGAGATAGGGAGCGTTGTGGTGTTGGGGAAGGTTACAGAGATAGCGAGGATTGTGGTGTTGGGAGGAGGTTACAAGGATATGGAAAGCTGTGGTGTTGGGAGAGGTTACAGAGGTAGGGAGGATTGTGATGTTGGGAGACATTACAAAGATAGGGAGGGTTATGATGTTGAGGGGTGTTACACAGATAGGGAGGGTTGTGGTGTTGGGAGATATTAAAGGGATAGGCAAGGTTGCGGTGTTGGGGGAGATTACACAGATAGGGAGGGTTGTAGTGTTGGGGGACATTACAGAGATAGGGAGGGTTGTGGTGTTGGGAGACGTTACAGAGATAGGGAGGGTTGTGGTGTTGGGGGACATTACAGAGATAGGGAGAGTTGTGGTGTTAGGGGACATTACAGAGATAGGGAGGGTTGTGGTGTTAGGGGACATTACAGAGATAGGGAGGGTTGTGGTGTTGGGGGACATTACAGAGATAGAAGGGCTGTGGTGTTGGGAGACGTTACAGAGATAGGGAGGGCTGTGGAAAGGGAGGAAAATGAAAATGAGGAGGTGAGTTTTAGAAATGAGGCACTGCCAGACTGGGAGCCAATCTAGATCAGTGAGCAGAGAGTAACGATTGAAGGGTAATTCGATGAGAGTTAGTGAACAGCAGCAGTGTTTTGGTTAACCTCCAGGTTATGGAGGGTGGATGGTTGGAGGCCAGGTCAGGAGGACAGTCAGGACCAGAATTAACACAGGTGAGGGTGACAGCAACAGAAGAACTGAGGCAGGGATGGGGTTAAGCGATGGAAACATCTTTTTACAGCAGAAGATAAAACAAAATGGAGGAATTATAGAAAGAGGGAGTGGGACTTAGAATTACTCTGGCAGAGAGCCATTGCTGGCTCAATGGGCTGAATGGTCTTCCTCTGTGCTGTCACCAAATTATGGAGGTAGAAGTAGGTGGCTTTAGTAATGTTTGTCGGTGCAGCCTCGATGGACTGAATGGCCACCTTTTGCATTGTAGGGATTCTACGATTCTATGGTGCAGATATGTGGTCGGAAATTTATCTGGGGATTCGCGGTCAAATGTAATGGAGCTAGTTCCATACCTTTGCAGAAACTTTGAGCTCAGTCAGTCCAGAGCTCCACTGCACTGCTGGATGTTGCTCAGGCAATGGCGATGGCAAGCAACGTGACTTCCACAGGGTTAATAGCAGTGTTGGCCCATCTTTTAGGATATAATCTGGCGCTTGATACACTTCCTGTCCAACCGGCTGAGCTACTTCTGTGGTGATGCTAAAACAACAGCAAAGGCTGGAGCAGCCAAAGTTCCATCAGATTCCCCAGATGAGGGCCAATTCTGTGCACATACAAGACAGTAAATCTCACTGTGCTCCAAGGACATGTACGGAAACCCAGGCCAAACATGGGTGTAAATGCTGCAAATGGAAACTTAGGGTGGCACAGTGGCACAATAGTCAGCACTGCTGCTTCCTTACAGCAAGAAGGCTCCCAACACCAAGTTAAAGTCCAACAGGTTTATTCTGTAGCAAAAGCCCCAGTCCAGTGCCGGAAATCCACATCATGCTTGGGATCCAGGTTTGACTCTTGGCTTAGATGACAGTCTGTGTGAGATCTGCATGTTCTCCTGTAAAACTTCGGCCAGACTGCGGGAGGAGGTTGTATTACAAAAACCAGTTTGTGAACAATTTACACACAGTGGCAGGCAGATTGATGCTTGCTACAAACAGTGAGGAACAGTGACGACCCTGTATTAATTTGCATGGATTTCCTTTGGATTCTCTGGTTTCCTTCCATGCATTTGAAAGATGTGCTGGTTAGATGCATTGGCCAGGCTAAATTCTCCCTCAGTGTACCTGAATAGGCGCTACAGCATGGCACTGAGGGGATTTTCACAGTAAATTCATTGCAGTGTTAATGTAAGCCTACTTGTGACACTAATCAATAAACTTTAAAAAAGTTTCCAACAAAAAGAGGTAACTTGGAGCCTGGAGATTTGATAGGCCTTGGCTGGAAGATGTATAATCCAAGAAGTTCACTGTTGGAAGGAGTGGAATTTGACGTTCTGCTTCATCTATTTTCTGTGAAAAGCTTGCCAACCCTTGTTGGAGTATTGCTGGATTTTTGTCACCTGACATCCTGTTTCCAGCCATCTCACTTGATCAAACAGCCACCTTCTTTATTCCCATCTCCAATAATTAGTACCTCATCAACAAAAGTGCTCAAAGAAGGTAGAAATAATGCAGAACCTTAAATGCCTCTTCCCTTGGGAAACAATATTTTAAAGATTGGGGCATTGAGTTTTAAAATTGGAAAGTCATATTGCAGCTTTATAGAACCTTGGTCAGGCCGTATTTGGAATATAGTGTTCAATTCTAGTTGCCACATTACCAGAAAGATGTGGAGGTTTTGAAGAGTGTACAGAAAAGGTTTACCAGGGTATTGCCGGTATGGAGGGCTTTGGCTATGAGGAGAGGTTGGAGAAACTTAGTTTGTTGTCACTGGAATTACGGAGGTTGAGGGGTGACCTAATAGAAGTCTACAAGATTAGAGGGGACATGGACAGAGTGGATAATCAGGAGATTTTTCCCAGGGTGGAAGAGTTAATTACTCGGGGGCATTGGTTTAAGGTGCAAGAGCAAAGATTTAAAGGAGATGTATGAGGCCACATTTTTACATAGAGGGTGGTGGGTGCCTGGAACTCTCTGCCAGGGGAGGTAGTGGAAGCAGATACAATAGTGAGTTTTATGGGACATCTGTCCCTTACTATTCCACTCACCATTCAATGAGATCATGGCTGATCTGTGACCTAAATCTATATATTTGGTAACTCCATATTTATGGGCATCAAGGTGGCACAGTAGTTAGCACTGCTGCCTCACAGCGCCAGGGAACCAGTCTGCAAGACTGACCTCAGGTCTTGTGGGAATTTATACATTCTTCCCATTTCTGCATGGTTTCCTCTGGATCACTAGTGTTGAGAGGCAGCAGTGCTAACCGTGTCAACCTGATGGCCAGATGCCAGGCTGTGAACAAAAAAAAATGGAAAACCATTTCACCCTCTCTTTGGCACTTGCCTTGGGCATGCACAGAATCATGCAAGAGAGGTGCCCATGTGCACATCCATATTTGGGGATCTGCATTCAGGTGAGAGGTCATTGCTTGCAGGACGTTGTACAAGATCATTGAGTAGCCATCAGTCTCAGGGTATCTGGCATTGCAAAGGCAGCAGAACAGGACTTGGAAAGTTAACGGGCTCCTTCATCCCTTTCAAACGACCTTTTGATTGTGCAGTCATTCATAGGATCCCCTCAGTTAATGTGATTGACCACTGGATGTCCTGCAACCAATTATAGTTTCCCTTCAACTAAGAGGAAAATCCGCTCCCTCTCCACCCTATCCATGCCCCTCATAATCTTGAACACCTCAATCCGGTCGCCTCCTCAGTTTACTGTGCTCCAATGAAAACAACCCAAACCTATCCAACTTCTCTTCATAACTGAAATATTCCATCCCAAGCAACGTCCTGGTAAATCTCCTCTGCACTCTCTCCAGTGCAATCACATCCTTCCTATAATGTGGCGGTCAGAACTGCGTACAATACTCCAGCTGTGGCCTCACCAAAGTTCTGTACAACTCCTTCCCTGTTTTTGTAAGCTGTGCCTCGATTGATAGATGCTAATGTTCTATATGCTTTTCACTATCCTACTAACAATCCCTTCTGCCTTCAGAGCCATCATCTTTGTAAAATAGTTTATTTATTAGTCACAAGTAAGGCTTACATTAACACTGCAACGAAGTTACTGTGAAATTCCCCTAGTTGCCACACTCCAGCGCCTGTTCGAGTCATTGCACCTAACCAGCACATCTTTCAAACTGTAGAAGGAAACCCAGAGGAAACCCATGCAGACATGGGGAGAAAGTGCAAACTCCACATAGACAGTGACCTAAGCCAGGAATTGAATCTGGGTCCCTGACGCTGTGAGGCAGCAGTGCTAACCACTGTGCCACCTTACCGCCCCTCCAGCAGGGAATCTCTTCCGGCTGGGAAATCCACGTAACCTGTACTTGTCTATACGATCCAACTGCTGTTCAATTATCCACTAAATCTATGGGAGGGGGATCCCTCACAATCGCAAATTTATAATCAAATAATTGCAATTGTCCTTAAAGTTGAAGAGCTTTTCCAAATAAAATAATCAGTTTCACAAGATCTTTTTAGATGGAACCTGAATAGAGAATGAGTTCAAAAAGGAGTCACACGTGACAAGTTACATTTTGCAAAACCTTGGCATCCTTTCATCCTAAACTAATTTCCCACTTGTTGCCGTTGTACTGAATGTAATTATGGACAATGCCAAGATAATGCGGGTAACGGGATTTTCTTTACAGGGCTCGCTAATACAGATATAATTGACTTCATTTTCTGCTCTCTGCACATGCATCTCGAGTAACGTGGCCCCATTATCCGCAGACAAATTAACAAGCTCCCACTGTCAAAAGGAACCTCTCTGCATCCCGTCCATTGAGAGAGGAGCAGTGGTTATTAGTGGAATCTGATTACTGGCTTTTCAGTTTCACACTCTGCTTCCAAAACAAAAAGAAAACACACATCATTCGATCACGGAGTTGCTGAAAGCAAACATTGGCAGGAGCTAACAGGAGTTTACACTTTATACTCTATCTGCATACACACACACACACACATTGGGCTATACTTTCCATCTTTTCCACGAATAGTGATCTTCAAAGGTGTTTCTGCCTTGCTAAGATAGTGGAAACCTGGTTTTGAAATGTGTGATTCTAATTAAACTAATAACAGATAGTCAAAATGATTTCATTTTTAATTCATTCATGGGACTTGGGCAAGACTGGTCTGCCAGCATTTATTGCCCATGCCTAGTTGCCCATGGAGGGCAGTTGAGAGTCAACCATATTGTTATGGCTCTGAAAACACATGTAGGCCAGACCAGGTAAGGATGGCAGATTTCCTTCCCTAAAGGACATTAGTGAACTGGATGGGTTTTTCCAACAATGGTTTCACGGTCACCAGTAGATTCTTAATTCCAGATTTTTTTTTATTGAATTCAAATTCTATCTGCTGCGTCGGAATTCGAACCCGGGTCCCCAGAATTTCAGCTGAGATTCTGGATTAATAGCCTACACCAATTATTATTCAAAGCTTTTTAAGCAGCTGATAAACAGCTTAAATGACACAAGCATATAAGCGGAAGGGCAACTGGGGATGGGCAATAAATGCTGGCCTAGCCAACTATGCCCAAATCCCATAAATAAATTTATTAAAAACAACAGTGCCAATAATCACTGTAAAAATGACTAAGCCTGCCACACCTCCTGCGTCAGGGCATTGCGCTAAGGGGACTGCCTCTTCAGCACTGAAGGAGACAACAAACAGTGAAATACAAGGGACAATGTTGGATTCATTGTAGATCACTGGTTAGTAATCCTGAGCTCCTGGCAAATTCTTTGGGGTTCAAATCCCATAACGGCAGCTGACGGAATTTAAATTCAATTCATAAATCTGGAATGTAAAACTAATCTCTGGTTACCATGACGACACAGTGGCACAGTGGTTGGCACTGCTATCTCACTGTGCCAACGACCCAAGTCCAATTCCAGCTTTGGGTGCCTGTTGGCACATTCTCCCTCTGTCAGCATAAGATCCTTCCAGGTGCTCCGGTTTCCTAGATTTAAGTGGATTGGCGATGTTATATTGCTTGTTAGGATCCAAAGAAAGTGAGGTGGATTAGCTGTAGTTACAGCGATAGGTCAGGTAGATGCTCAATGACTCTATTTGGGACTAGTTGGGATGACCATCATGGACCAGTTGGGCTGAAGGATCTGTTTCCGTGCTGCTTTGCTGTATAACTCTGTGAGTAAGACGCTCTTTTGGAGAGTTGGCACAGACTTGATGGGCCTCTAGCTGCAACTAGGGATTATAAAAACCCACCTGGTTCACTTACCTGGCCTGGACTCCAGAGCAACAGTATTATGGTTGACTCTTAAATGATCAACCTGACTCAATCTATTTAGGATGGGCCACAATTAGAATAAAGAAGAAAAGAATACGTCAGAGTGGGAAATATGCTTCTTTGTTAGAGCAGGATAGACATAAGAACAGTGATGGAGACTCTTCCATCAACCTAGCCTGTCCCATTCTACAGTGTAGCTTACAATACACTCTCCACCTCCGCTAGAAACCAACTGATCTCCCAGGAGAGGTGAAGAAAGCAAATAAAACACCCACTCACTGCAAATGATAATGGGAGGGAGTGGGGGAGATAGAAATTCCTCTCTCATCCAGGAGATTGAACATAGTCTAGCCAATGGCTCCAACTCTAAGGCCATGTCTACCTTTCCTGAGAGACAATGTCCACCCCGACCAAAAACATATCCAATTCTCAGTGAATCAGTGACCACGGCACAAGACAGGAGCATGCTGGGAAAATAACCACAGCTAACCTAAATCTGGCCTTTTATAACTTAAAATTGGGACCTTTTGGGAGCTTCGGATAAATATAGCTGGAACAAACAGCTGGGACACAATCTATTCCCTTCATTATCTTATAGACGGACTTGATTTGGATCACCAATACTCTATTGGCTTATAATAGACTTGCTTGTTTGTTTTGCTGTTGCAGTAATTAATTAAGACAGACTAAAATACTTTTTAATTTTCTTGGCTAAATAGAAACATGCATGGGAATGAATGGCCCGGCTTTTGGGAAAGTTCGAGTATCTTATATGTGTAATCCCACAAAGGTTTCCTGCCTCTCTTAGGTCGAAGGCTTCATCGGCCAGTCTCTCATGTCTTTAGTTTCCCCATCCTCCACCCCCCACCCCCACACCCCCACGTTAGTGGTCTGGAGTCTTCATCATCATTCGCTGTCTGATCAGATTGTACTTTGTCAACGGGATGAGATAAGCTCGAGAGAAAAGGCCGGACAGATTTGCGAGGATTGCGCCAAATACCTGGGTAAACAAGGGGACTTAGTGCGAAGGCCCACAGCTGGCCTGGCTAAAGTGGGCTCAGCAAACATCAGCTCAGTTCAGAACCCTGGACAAGATGAAGAGAAAACACCACAGGATAATACACTACATGCTGACAGACTGAAACCGGTATTAAGACCCCTTTTTTCTAGTTATCTGAGGATTTGGGAGCCAAATGGAAGATGAAATGGAAGCTTCTGATCTGATGAGAATTGAAGTAGGTGTCATGACATGCGCGGTGATTTATTACAGACACCAAAGCCCTGGTCAAATATCCACAAAGAATCTCAAATCTAAATTGGCTCGGCACTGTCCTGGAGCTCCAACTCCTTCAATATTCTTTTCTGAGAAAGAAAGGAAGGAGTTTCTTAATTAAACAATTAAATTTAAACATTATTTCGGATTTCATAGAATCCCTACATTGCAGAAGGAGGCCAATCAGCCCATCAATTCTGCACTGACTCTCCTATACAGCATCCCACCCAGACCCTATCCCTGTAATTCCACGTTTATAACTTGCTCATCTCCTTAACCTACACATCATTGGACAGTAGGGGCAATTTAGCATGTCCAATCCACCTAACCTACACATCATTGGACACTAAGGGGCAATTTACAAAGATCAATCCCCTAAACTGCATATCTTGGGGCACTAAGGGGCAATTTAACATAGCTAATCCACTTAACCTACACACCTTGGGACTCTATTGGGCAATTTAGCACGGTCAATCCACCAAACTGCACATCTTTGAACATAAGGGGCAATTTACAAAGGCCAATCCCCTAAACTGCACATCCTGGGACGCTATGGGGCAATTTAGCACGGCCAACCCACCTAACCTACACATTTTTGAACACTAAGGGGCGATTTACAAAGACCAAACCCCTATACTACCTCTCTCTTGGGACTAAGGGGCAATTTAGCATGGCCAATCCACCTAACCTGATCATCTTTGGACTGTAGGAGGAAGTTAGAGCACCTGGAGGAAATCCGTGCAGGCACGCACTGGAAGAGGGTTCAAACTCCACAAAAATAGTCACCCAAGGCCAGAATCGAACCTGGGTTCCCGGCGCTATGAGACAGCAGTGCTAACCACTGTGCCACCATTCTTACTTCTGAGTCATTTTCTGTCTTGGTTGGGCATCATTTTCTCATTGGGTGCATGTTGCCAGCCCTGGGCTGCACTTACAGACCTCAGTCTGAAAGTACTGGAGCTCTGTTTCAGAGATTTGAGCATTAAATCTAGTCCAACGCTACAGTGCCGAATTGCAGACATGTCAGCGAGGCTGCCTTTCAGATGTGATGTTAAACAGAGGCCCCTGTCTATCTGTTCTGTTGAATGTAAAGGATCCCAAGGTACGATTTTGAAGAAAAGCAGTAGGGTTGTTCCCAGTGTTCTGGACAATATTTACTGCCTAGTTCCCTACATTACAGCAGAGAACACTCACTACTGGGTATCCAGTGTGACGGAATACCATCCTCCTTGCGACTTTTGTACAGTCTGATCACTCAAGGGTATTAATGTCATTGGCAAGCTAGGCAAGTAAGCAATCATTAGGGAAAGCAATGGCCTAGTGGTATTATCACGAGGCTATTAATCCAGAAACTCAGCTAATGTTCAGGGGACTCAGGTTCGAATCCCACCACCGCAGATGTTGGAATTGGAATTCAATAAAAAGTATCTGGAATTAAGAATTTATTGATGACTATGAAATTATTGTAGATTGTTAAAGGAAAAAACTATCTGGTTCACTAATGTCCCTTTAGGGAAGGAAATCTGCCTTCCTTACCCGGCCTGGCCTACATGTGACTCCAGAGCCACAGCAACGTGATTGATTCTCAATGGCCTTCCAAAGGCAATTAGGGATGGGCAATAAAAGCTGGCTAGCCAGCGATGCCCATATCCCACGAATCAATAAAAAACGTAATGATTAAGGGTTTGCGGGTATGATCTGATTACTCTGGAGTTCGCTTTCTAGGTAAAGTTTTATTTCTTCTCTCATCCTGAACGAGTTGAGCATCGTGGCCAATGGCAGATCATCACGCTTCTTGACATTCCTCATGGAATGTCAATGGTTCACCTGAACAGGTGGAAAAGGCCCTGAGTTTAATATCTTAAACCAAAAGGTAGTGTTGCAGAATGGACTCCCATTGGAGTTGTCTCCAAATAATAAGGTGCCTGCAATCACAACATGTATAGAGATTCTGAAGATGGTAATGAGGAACTTTTAAAAAAAAAGTGACCTTTAGAGGCAGGGAGGCTGGAATTCTCGTGATGAGAGATTATAGGATGAAACTGGACAAGAGCAATGATAAATAGGTGACCATTAATCAACATCTCTGATACTCAGTTCCATCATAGTCAATAAAAGATTGAATTATAATGTTTCAAAGAACGAAAATAAAGGCTTAGAATCCATTGAATCCCTAGAGTGCAGAAGGAGGCTATTCAAACCATTGAGTCAACGCCCACTACAATCCCACCCAGACCCTATTCCCATAATCCCACACATTTATTCTGCTAATCCCTCTGACCCCAGGATCAATTTAGCAATTTAGCCAATCAACGTAACTCGCATATCTTTGGACTGTGGGTGGAAACTAGAGCAGCCAGAGAAAACCCATGCAGACATGGGGAGAATGTGCAGATTCCACACAGACGGTTACCAAGACTGGAAAGAAACCCAGTCACAATAGTAGGGAGAAGCCCTCCATTCTTCTTCAAACTTGCGTAAGAAATCTTCTAAGTTGTCCTGAGAGGGCAGACGGGGCCTTAGTTTAACTGTCTCAGCATTTCCTGCTCCAATTCCTGAAGTGCAGATCGAAGCCACAATTCATATGGCTCAGAGATGAACGTGCCACCCACACTGAACCACAGCTAACACCTGAGAAGGGCCAGAGGAAGTTCTCTATGCTGTCTTGACCAGAATTGAGGTGGCAAGGTGGCACAGTGGTGAGCACTGCTGCCTCCCAGTGCCAGAGACCTAGCTTTGATTGCGACCTTGGTTGACTGTACGGAGTCTGCACATTCTCCAAATATCTGCACGGGTTTCCTCCGGATGCTCCAGTTTCCTTCCACACTCCAAAGATTGCAGTTAGGCGGATTGGTCATGCTTAATTGCCCCTTTGTATCAGGGGCCTTAGCAGGAAAAGTATGTGGGGTTATGGGGATAGGGCCTGGATGGCATTGGTGTCAGTGCAGCCTCCTTCTGTATTGTAGCGATTCTATGATTCTTCTTCTATAATTAGAAATGGTAAATATATGGTGTTACAGGGATTGGGCAAAGGATGGGGAAATCATTGGTGAGATAGTCTGTCAGAAAGTTGGTGCAGACTCAATGGGCTGAACATCTTCTGCACTGCAAAAATTCTATGATCCCTAAATCAATGTGGCTAAAACATTTACTCTCTGCTAGTGGGGTGATACAATGGTTAGTGCTGCTGCCTCACAGTGATAGGGATCCAGATTTGATTCCCAACTTGTTTCACTGTCTGTGTGAAGTTTGCATGTTCTCCCCATGTCTGTGTAGGTTTCCTCCGGGTGCCCTGGTTTCCTCCCACAGTGCAAAAGACGTGCATTGGCCATGCTAAATTCTCCCTCAGTGGACCCGCACAGGTGCCAAAGTGTGGAGACCAGGGGTTTTTCACAGTAACTTCATTGCCGTGTTAATATAAGCCTCCTTGTGACACTAATAAATAAACTTAAAGTTATTGGGACAGATTTTCAGTAGGCAGATTGGCTGCCCTGTTTGCAATAGTGATTACATTTTTTTAAAGTAAACCTGTTGACAGTGAAGCACTTTGGGAAGTTCCGAGGTCGTGAAAGAGGCCACAGAAATGCAAATTCTTCCTTTGGTGAATGTTGGGTGGTATCTGTAATGAGTAGCCCAGTCAATACTGCCCGCTCTGTGTACAGTAAGTCTTACAACACCAGATTAAAGTCCAACATGAGTTTTCTGAGCGCTGCTCCTTCATCAGGTGAGTGAAGAGTTCACAAACAGAGCATATGCAGACATAGACTCAATTGCAACATAATGGTTTGGAATGCGAGTCTCTATAGGTAATAAATCTTTACAGGTACAGACAATGTATGTGGAGAGAGGGATAATCATAGATTAAAGAGGTGTGAATTGTCCCAAGCCAGGACAGTTAGCGGGATTTTGCAAACCCAGGCCAAATGGTGAGATTACACATCGTGTGACATAAACCCAAGATCCCAGTTGAGGCCACAATTACATGTGCGGAACTTGGCTATCAATTTCTTCTCAGCAATTCTGTGTCTGTGAACCCAACTCTCCACCCACCTGACGAAGGAGTGGCACTCCAAGAGCTTGTGATTCCAAATAAACCTGTTGGACTTTAACCCATCATTGCAAGACTTCTTACTGCGCCCACCCCAGTCTAATGCTGGCATCTCCACATCATGTCTATCCATTATCAACATTCCCTACTCCCACTCGCTCCACCCCATTAGTTAATTGGAAGAATGGAGATGGTTGACTGAGACAGAGGGGAGTTACCAAGTACGATGAGCGGGGCTGGAGAGTGGGGTGAAGATAAGGACTGGCACGGTGTTGGTGAATCCATACTCTGTGTTGTAGTATTTGCCTATTCTGACCTCAAACGAAACTGAATTGTGCTGAATGGTGAATAGATAAAGGTTTCTTTCTGTTAAAACACAAACAGCCCTTGTTTAAAAGTTCTGCCAAGTTTAGGAAGGTGTTGAACGTTAGGTTCCTCACATTGACCGTATCACTGGGAAATGGGACCTGGAACCAAACAGTGACAACTGCCCGATTCAAATGTATTTGTTTCAGATTTGCCTGCTAACCTGGAGCAGAAAAACAGACTCTAAGCATCCCATCAAACATCAGAGTATGTAAATTCTCACGTGTTACATGTAACATTTTGTTTGCAAACTGCTCCACAAGTACGATGCTCAATTCGGTGAAAGAAAAGTGCATTTTACATTAAATAAAACATCACTGCAGCTCCTCCAATGTCTCATGTGACCAGGTCTGGTCCCAGGCTGTAACCCAGGGCTGGTGAAATGGCTCCTCAGAGGCTGGTGTGTTCATTTGGGGAGGCAATGGCCTAGTGGTATTATTACTAGACTCTTAGTCCAGAAACTCAGCTAATGTCCTGGGGTCCCAGATTCGAATCCCTTCATGGCAGATGGTGGAACTTGAATTCAATAAAAAAATCTGGAATTAAGAATCTACTGATCACCATGAAACCATTGTCGATTGTTGTAAAAACCCATCTGGTTCACTGACATCCTTTAGGGAAGGAAATCTGCCATCCTTATCCAGTTTGGTCTACATGTGACTCCAGAGCCACAGCAATGTGATTGACTCTCAACTGCCCTCGGAACAAGGGACGGTCAATAAATGCTAGTTTGGATTGGATCCCTTCTTGTGTTCATTCCTGTAACCACCCCCCTCCCTCCGCCTCCCCCTGCTGCATTTTGAAGAACTAAGTACTGCTGCTGACTTCCGGAGCAAAGGATGACCCTAGCCCAGTAAAGGATTCCGCAATTTCAGGGAAGGAAGGGACAATTTCTTCAGTGGGGAAGAAAGGAACATCACCGGAGTGACAGGCCACACTATTCAGCAACACAGGGATAAGCCATCCAGCTTGTCATTGACTCCTTTCTACTCTCTGTTAAAAAAACAAAAGAACTTGGACATCCCAAAGTGCCGTAGAGCTGATGAACAGTACTTTTTAAGTGTAATCGCTATTGTACTGTAAGAAATGTGGCAGCCACACTGTGCAATCATCTATCTATCCATCTATGTATCTATGTATTTATCTATCTATCTATCTATCTAACTATCTACCTATCTATCTATCTATCCATCTGTTTCTCCCTCTCTGTCTGTCTGTCTCTCTCTGACTTTCATTGTCTCTCTCCCTCTCTCTCTCTATCTATCTATCTGTCTCTCTATCCATCTATCTATCTGTCTATCTGTCCGTCTATCTGTCTGTCTGTCTGTTTGTCTATCTATCTGTCTGTCTATCTATCTATCTATCTGTGTGTGTGTCTGTCTGTGTATCTATCTATCTGTCTGTCTGTATGTCTGTCTGTCTATCTATCTATCTATTTGTCTGTACGTCTGTCTGTCTATCTATCTATCTGTATGTCTGTCTGTCTGTATGTTTGTTTGTCTGCCTGTCTATCTCTCTGTCCATCTATCTATCTTTCCTTTCAATGCTGCTGCCTGTAGTTTAGCAGAAAGACAAAGACACATTTACTTTGAAGCAGGGGTACTTAGAGGGAGGGGGCAGTGGAAGGGAGGGGGCAGTGGAATGCAGGGGTTTATTAGTCAAACGGAGACCTCTACACCCACTATCACCTACTTCTCATTTCCTCATTACTTCCCGCTGTGAATTGAGGCACTTGAGAGGTTAACAACCCACACTGTTGGCTGCAGTGGAACTTGCAGTCAGTGAAGTCTCGGGGGCAATGTCACGGAGTGCAACAGCAAGTCAATCTTCCGATGTTGTGGAGCAGGGTTCTGCAGGAGCTTCCCACCCACTCCCACACCCCCCCCCCCCCAATCACCCATTGCCTCTCCCCCACCCCCGCCACCTCTCGTCACTTTAAACAAGAGAACAGAGTGGACAGCAGGAAGCGTGTGTTAGCTGTCAGAGGCATTTCCTTCAGTGGGAAAGGCGGGGGGGAGATCGGGGCAGCTCTCAAAACTAAAAACCGCTGTGGCTCTTGGAATCCCTCAGCAGGAAACATAAATCTGCCCAGCGGCAGATGTTAATGAATCAAATGTACCTCCATGTGAGCACTGGCCAATCTCAGGCCACATCTGTTTGGCAGATGTTCCCTCCCAGAGGGATTCACGCTGGAAATGAGACGTCTCTCTCTGACATCACAAAACTAATGCGGACTCCAGCCCAGAGCGGTCAAGAGACTGATGGGATGGGGACGGCTGCCATGAATCCTTGTCAGAGGAGGAATTTTCTTCAAGAGTCTTTAACTTCGACGCACAGAATATATCGTGTTGAGGAACGCCATCTCACTTTTCTGTGAGGCACAGTGGTTGACACTGCTGCCTCAGCGCACCAGGGACCCTGTTTCAATTCCAGCCTCGGGTCACTGTGTAGACAAGAGGAGAGGTCACATACAGCACCAGTCCAACAGGTTTATTTGAAATCACAAGCAGGTGAAGGTCACCTGATGAAGGATCCGTGCTCCTAAAGCTTGTGATTTAAGATAAACATTTTGAACTGTAACCTGGTGTCGTGCAACTTCTCATCTTGTCCAGTCCAGTCCAACACCAGCATCTCCATATCATGTCTGTGTGGAGTTTGCATGTTCCCCCCACTGTGTCTGTGTGGATTTCCTCCAGGTGCTCCAGTTTTCTCACACAATCCCAAGGCCACAGGAGGTCGTGAATGTAGCCCAATCCAACACACAAACCAGCCTCCCATCCATTGACTCGGTCACCACTTCCCGCTGCCTTGGCAAAGCAGCCAGCATAATTAAGGACCACATGAATCCTGGACATTCTCTTGTCCAACTTTGGGAAAAAGATACAAAAGATTGAAGTCACGTACCAACTCACTCTTGAACAGCTTCTTCCCTGCTGCTACCAAACTTTTGAATGGACCTACCTTGCATTAAGTTGATCTTTCTCTACACCCTAGCTATGACTGTAACACTACATTCTGCACTCTCTCTTCTTCCTTCAATATGCTTTGTCTGTGTAGTGCGCAAGCAATAATACTTTTCACTGTACGTTAATACATGTGACAATAATAAATCAAATTAAATCAAAAATGTGCGGTTTGGGGGATTGGCCAATTGCCATCTGCCTCACGTGACCTCGGGTGGATAGCAAAGGGGCCTGACTTGTCTACAACTAGTATTGGCAATCCTGCGAAGCTTTCCAAAGGCAGAGGTTTTGAGTACACAGTGTTCATCTTCTACTGCAGACTGCAGAGCAAAACATACCCAGTCCCTGCGTAAATGACTGGGTGCGTGTGCCAAGGAAGCCCTCAAGGCAGTAAATGAGGTCAGAGCGACGCTGCAAGTATCTCAGTCCCTGTTCCTGCAGACCGCAAAAAAGCTCATAACTCAAAAGGAAAACATTTTTTGTGTATGTGGAGATAGCTGCAATACATCCATTTCAGTGGCTGGCTCACGCAATTTCCTGCTTCAAAATTACAGTTTCTGGCCCTGGATTAATTTGGCACCTTCATTACGGCCGCATCTAATTACCCACTTCAGTCCATTCCAACTGAGTGGCTCTCAGTGTTGTCCCATATTGTCCCACCAGCCATAGACTCTGATGCCCATGATGCAGAACAAGGCATGAGTGATACCCACCTTTCCATTCAGGAAAACTTGGCAAACTCACCGAGAAAATGCATGCAAACCATGGAGATCATTCTGGGAAGCAGCAGTGAGTGTTGGTGTTGACCCATAATCTAAATGGATGGAACCGTGAGACATATTCAGAATAAAAGACTAACATCTCATCACTGATCCAACAGCAGAGGCCCTGGCTTCAATGATGCTTCATTAAATTCACAAGGGACATGGAAGTTATGACCACTTGCTCCATTATTGGAGGATTAGGGAAGATTGAAAACACGATTGTGGCCTTGGCAACCAGACTATGGAAAATATCATGAACCAACAGGTTGGCATGGTGCCACAGCAGTTAGTGGGAGCCGGGTTCAATGCTAACCTTGGGTCACCATTTATGCGAAGTTTGCACATTCTCCCTGTGTCTGCGTGGGTTTTCTCCAGGTGCTCTAGTTTCCTCCCACACTCTAAAGATGTGCAGGTTAGGTTGATTGGCCTTGATAAGTTTGTGTCGGGGGACTAACAGGATCAATAAGTGGGATTACAGGGATAGGAGTCTGGGTAGGATTGTTGTCAATGCAGATTCAATGGGCCAAATGGCCTCCTTTTGCACAGTAGAGATTCTATGATCAATTAGATTTGTTGCAGGAAGCTGTTGATGTCTAATCTACACATCCCATTATAAGATTCTCCAATCATACAAAGATAATAATATCCAATTGTAGATCATCTGAATGAAGAGGAAGATCCCAAGTTGAATTCTTGGTTAGTGTTGAGCTACAGTAAGAAGTCACACAACACCAGCTTAATGTTCAACAGATTTATTTCATAGTAAGTGCCACAAGCTTTCGGAACGCTGTTGAAGGAACAACGTTCCGAAAGCTGGTGGCATTTACTATCAAATAAACCCATTGGACTTTAACCTGGTGTTGTGAGACTTCTTATTGTGTTTACCCCAGTCCAACGCTGGCATCTCCACATCATAGTGCTGAGTTAGGCATTCTTGGCCATGACAATGGCTGGAACATAAAGACTCCTCAAGGCTGGGCAGGTGGAGAGGCATGCCCCCCACACCTCCAACCTGGTATCAGGTGAGGCTGTGATTAAACTCAGCTATGAAGCTCCCCAAAGATGAACAGTTTACTGATAACCTACTGATAATGCCATTTGAGGACATTTTACCTTAGAGAGAAAATGAATGCTTGCAGGAGTGGAGGGAGAGCAAGGAAGGGGAAACTCCAAAGATATGTGGATTAGGTGTGGATTGGCCATGCTAAATTGACCCCCTAATATCAGGGGGATTAGCAGGGTAGATATGTGGGGACCTGGGTGGGATTGTTGTCGGTGCAAGCTCAATGGGTCGAATGGCCTCCTTCTGCCCAGTAGATTCTTTGAATATGATGCTATGATAAATGATAGAGAGAAAGAAAAGATCTGCATTGATATAGCGCCTTTCACAACCTCAGCATGTCTTCCAAGTGTTTTGCAGTCAACAAAGTACTTTTGAAGCATAGTCACAGTAGGAAAATGAAGGGAAGGCGTTTGAAAGAGGAAATGAGATTGAATTCCGAACAAAAGTGCCACTGTCCCTTCGAATACTTAAATAGTGAAAGCAACAAACGTCCTTGTCAATGCGCTTGCTTTAAATGCAGCAGCATGGAGGCACGCCGAAGATCAAACAGTACCTCTGAGCGAGGGTTCAATTTTCACACTGCTTCAGTGCTGCAGTGAAGCAGATTCTGGTGCCAAGTTCATCCAGAGTGGAGTGTGGAGTGAAACTGCTCCAACAGGATCTTGGCAGCCTAGCCCAGGCAGCAGCTGGGAGTCCCGGAGCAGTTTTGGTAAATTGGATGCAGGTGAAGGCTAGGCCCAGGGACTCTCGCTTACACAGAGCTGGTCTCTTGCCTGCAATTCGAATATTACTGGCACTTTCAGCAGACTTTAAACCCTTCAGCAAGTTGAAGGTCTGCATCGATCTGCCTTTCAGATTGAATAAGTGAGGAGTTTCAGTCTTCATCATCTGCTGATAGTGTCGTAGAGGTTTACAGCATGGACACAGGCCCTTTGGCCCAACCTGTGCATGCTGCCCCTTTTTTCAAACCACTACGCTAGTCCCAGTTGCCCACGTTTAGCCCATATCCCCCTGTACCCATGTAACAGTCTGAACGCTTTTTAAAGGACAAAATTGTATCCACAAATCAGAATGGAGAATAGATCCCACTACCTCTCACATACAAAGCACACACTCTACCATTTGAGCTAAGTCCCCAATAGAAGCTGTAGTCGGGCAGTGACAGTCATACAATCCAAACACCACACCCACTGTTCACTTCATTCACAGGATTCAAGTATTTGTGGGCTAGACCAACATTCAGTCCGACACTGGCACTTCCACATTTGTCTTTCAAGAGGACAGGGATCACAGGTTTGGAAGGTACTGTTGGAGGAGCCTTAGTGTTTATGTTTAAATTTTTTTTATTAGTGTCACAGGTAGGCTTGTATCAACACTGCAATGAAGTTACTTGAAAATTCCCTAGTTGCACACTCCGGTGCCTGTTCGGGTACACTGAGGGAGAATTTAGCATGACCAATGCACCCTAACCAGCACGTCTTTCAGACTGTGGGAGGAAACCGGAGGAAACCCACGCAGACACGGGGAGAACATGCAGACTCTGCATAAACAGTGGCCCAAGTTGCAGTGGACCTCATAGAGGGGGCAGTTGAGCCCTGAAGCAAGGCTGGATAGGTTCAGATTGTTTTCTTTAGAGCAGACAAGGCTGAGGGGGGGATCCTGATTGAGGTGTTTAGGATCATTAGACATGGATAGAGAGCAGCCGTTTCCCTTAGTTGAAAGACCAATAACAAAGGAGCATGATTTAAAGATGAGAGGCAGGAGGTTTAGAGCAGATTTGATGAAATGTTTTTTTCATCTGAAGCTGGTGGGAGTCGAGAATGCACTGCCAGGGAGAGTGGTAGAGGTGGGAAACCTCACAACCTTTAAATTGTACCTGGATGGACGCTGGGAATGCCTTAACATTCAAGTCTATGGGTCCAGTGCTGAAGAGGAGGGTATTTTTTTTAACCATTCTTGAAATTACAAAGCCAATACTCAGAATGGACTGGGTACAACCAAATCCATCCTTTGCTTGCTCCAAAACCAAATTCAAAATCCAACTGAATCCCCAAAAGAGAGACAAACAAGATTGAAGTGGACAAGATAAAGCTTTGCACCCCATCTTGGGTTTGATCTGATCCTTGATCCTAGCCGATCAGTATAGTGTAGCACACACTCGATGGGCCGAAAGGCCTTTTTGTACTGTATGGCTCTAATAATTTGCTCGATACTGACACCTACAGGAGAATCTGTGTTGCTAAGTTTGGTGTGGTCTTATATTTAAAGGGATGATGTGTCATAACGTTGAATCCTTCAAGATTGACTGTCAAATTCCAATAAAATCTGGAGCTTGTCAGTTGTATAAAACATTGACATAAATAATTTCTAGTACACTTCAGCATTTAAAGATGATGACAGCTAATAAAATACCGTCATATTTCCACACTCACCCACAGAGTAATCATATTAGGTTACAGTGATGGGGTTGCTATACAAGGAAAGGTTGGGTCTATACTCAATGGAGTTTTGAAAAAAGCCAAGATGATTTTATTAAAACATGTGAGATTCTGAAAGAACTTAAATAGAAACATAGAAACTAGAAGCAGGAGAAGGCCATTCAACCCTTCGAGTTTGCTCCACCATTCACTTTGATCATGCCTTGTCATCCGTTTCAATATCCTGATCCCCATATCGCTTTAGACCCAAGAGCTATATCTAATTTCTTCTTGAATTCAGACAAGGTTTTGGCCTCAACTACTTTTTGGGGTAGTGAATTCCATACATTCACCACCCTCTGGGGGAAGAAATTTCTCCTCACCTCAGTTCTAAACAGTTTATCCCTTATCCTCAAACTATGACTCCTAGTTCTGGACTCCCCCACCATCGGGAACATTCTTTCTGAATCTATCCTGGCTAACTCTGTTAGAATTTTGAAAGTTTTTATGAGAGCCCCTCTCACTCTTCTAAACTCCAATGAAAGTTGACAGGGTAGATACTGAGAAGATGTTTCCCCTCAGTGGGTATGTCTAGAACCAGGGGGGCATAATTTCATAACGGGGGGATGGACTCTTGTTTAAGACAGGGATGAGGAGGAATTTAATCTTTCTGATGGACATTTGTCTCTGCAGTTCTCTTCTCCGGGAGCTCTGGAGGTTGGGTCGTTGAACATATTCAAGGTGGAGTTAGATTTTTGATTGACAAAAGATTGATGAGGGTTGGAGGGAGCAAGAAGGAGAATGGAGTTAAGTTTACAGTCAGACCAGTCATGAATTTATCGAATGAGGGAGAAAGTTCGATGGGCTGAACGGCCTATTCCTGCTTCTCCTTCTTACATGGTGTTCAGTTGCTTGGGCCCCACGATCTGAAATTCTCCCCCTCACCTTCTCCCCCACCCTTTTGAAAACTCAGCTCCACCCTCCCCACAAATATCTGTGCTCTCAATGAACAACTTCACTTCCTTGGTGCCTTTGTGATGTGGCATGGTTGACTTTTTTCTGCATTGGAGGTACTATACAAATGCAAGCAAGCTGTTGTTGCAAAGGCTCCTGCTAAACAAACCACAAAATGATCAAAATTCTAAGAAACAGCCTTGATGCATCATTCCAAACACAAATCATAAAAGCCAACAGATATCGGAAGATACAATCTACAATTGTTTAATCTGTTTGCAGTAAAAATTATTTGTTAAAATACATGCCTGGAACCAAACAGATCTGTTTTTTGAGATGGTGGTTGTGAAAGATGTATTTGTGGGATAGCCTGCAAATTGTGACACACCCCATAGAACCGCACACCTCCCCCAACACCCTGGTTTAATCTTCCCACTGGCAGTGCCAGCTACACATGGATAATAGTGCTAAGGTGGTACAGTGGTTAGTCCTGCTGCCTCACAGCCATGGGTTCAATTTCAGCATTGGGTCACTAGAACATAGAACATAGAACATTACAGCACAGAACAGGCTCTTCGGCCCTCGATGTTGCGCCGACCAATATAAAAAGCAATGCCCCTCCAAACTAAACCATTCCCTTCTCTTCCATATACTTATCGACTAACCTCTTAAACGCCACCAAACTTGGCGCATCTACAACTGCTGCAGGCAGGGCATTCCACTCCCGAACCACCCTTTGGGTAAAGAACCTACCTCTGATATCCGTCCTATAACTATCACCCCTTAATTTAAAGCTGTGTCCCCTCGTGCTAGCTTTCTCCATCCTAGGAAAAAGCTATCACTGTCCACCCTATCTAAACCTCTAATCATCTTATATGTTTCGATTAGGTCCCCTCTTAGCCGCCTCCTTTCTAACGAAAACAACCTCAAATCCCTCAGCCTCTCTTCATAAGACCTGCCCTCCATACCAGGCAACATCCTGGTAAACCTCCTCTGTACCCTCTCCAATGCCTCCACATCTTTCTTATAATGCGGGGACCAGAACTGCACACAATACTCCAAGTGCGGCCGCACTAGAGTTTTGTACAGTTGCAACATGACGTTGCGGCTCCGAAATTCAATCCCCCTACCAATAAAAGCTAAGACTCCATATGCCTTCTTAACAACCTTCTCGACTTGACTGCCTACTTTCAGGGATCTATGCACATACACACCAAGATCCCTCTGTTCATCAAGACTACTAAGAATCCTACCATTAGCCCTATACTCTACACATTTATTATTTCTGCCATAGTGCATTACCTCACACTTTTCCACATTAAACTCCATTTGCCACCTCTCGGCCCAGCTCTGCAACTTGTCCAAGTCCCTCTGCAAACTATAACACCCCTCTTCACTATCTACCACTCCACCGACTTTAGTGTCATCTGCAAATTTACTAATCCATCCTTCAATACCCTCATCCAGATCATTTATAAAAATTACAAACAGCAGGGGCCCCAAAACAGACCCCTGAGGTACACCACTTGTCACCGAACTCCACGATGAATATCTCCCATCAACCACCACCCTCTGTCTTCTATCTGCTAGCCAATTCCTAACCCAATTAGCTAAATCACCCTCTATCCCATACATCTGCATTTTCTGCAGAAGTCTTCCATGGGCCACCTTATCAAACGCCTTACTAAAGTCCATATATACCACATCAACCGCCTTACCCCCATCCACCTCTTTAGTCACTTTTTCAAAAAAAAACACAGACCATACTGTCTGTGTGGAGTATGCATGTTCCCCCTGTGTCTGCGTGGGTTTTCTCCAGGTACTCTGGTTTCCTCCCACGGTCCAAAAGATGTGCATTGACCGTGCTAAATTCTCCCTCTCCCTGAACAGGTGGCGGAATGTGGCAACTCGGGGGTTTTCACAGTAACTTCATTGCAATGTTAATGTAAGCCTACTTGTGACACTAATAAATAAACTTTAAACTTAAAACTATCTGTGTGGAGCTTACAAGTTCCACCCATGTCTGTGTGGGATTCTTCTGGGTGCTCCGGTTTCCTTCCTCACTTTAAAAAATACATATATTGCTGTGCTTAATTGTCCCTTAGTATTCATAGATATGTAGGTTAAGGGGATTAGCAGGATAAATGCATGGGGTTACGGGTAAAATGCACGATCAGAGAGTCTGCACAGCTTCCTTCTGCATTGGAGGGATTCCATAATTCTTAAACTGCAAAAAACACTTTTTTCTTTCAATCAGCAATAAGCAACAGCAATAACATTTGTGTGTAAACAAATATAGAAATGCGGTGACACACAGGCAGAAGTCATACTCCCACACTGTATACCACACTCAGATTTAAATGCTGCTTTGAACCTTTCATCACCTCATGATCTCCAAGAGCATGTTACAGCCAATGAGGTCCTCTGTGACTGTTATGTTGAAGGAAATGCTGTGGAGATGTTGGCGTTGGACTGGGGTAAACACAGTAAAAAGTCGCACAACACCAGGTTAAAGTCTAACGCATTTATTTGATAGTAAATGCCACAAGTTTTCAGAGCGCTGTTCCTTTGTCAGGTGAGTGGAGAGTTCTGATATGCCCTGTTTCTGGCCTTTGGCCATAATCTTGAATGTTATTCATTTCAGGTGCCCATCCACATCCTTTTGAAAGGTTGAGAGGTTTCCACCTCTAACACCCTCCCAGGCAGTGCATTGTAGATTCCAACCATCATCTAGTTGAAAGAAAAGTCAACTAAACAACTCTGAACATCCTGCCCCTCACCTGAAAATCTTGACCCTTCATTATTGACCCTTCAACTAAGGGGAACAACTCCTTCCAGTCCACCATGTCCATATTCCTCATAATCTTACACATCTCAATCAGCATCTCCCCACCTCAGCTCTAAAGATTATCATCTGAGCCTGTCCAGCTTTCCTCATAGCTCAAATGCTCCATCCCCGGCAACATCAAGGAGAATCTCTCTTCAGAGCTGAGTGATGTTAGTTAGGTGATGCCAATTCTGGAGTGCAGTAAGAAGCCTCACAAGACCAAGTTAAAGTCCGACAGGTTGATTTGGTCATTTGATGAAGGGGCAGCACTCCGCAAGCTTGTGCTACCAAATAAACCTGTTGGATTTTAACCTAGTGTTGTGAGACTTCTTATTGTGCCCACCCCACTATAATGCTGGCATCTCCACATCAAATCTGGAACGTACATAAGATCTCAGGCTGTTACAGTCTCCTGATTAGAGGGGGATCTTCCAGGGAGCCTCCAATTTGCTTTGTTTTCTAGTTATCTGCCCTCCACTCCCCCCTCCCCCCCCCCCCCCCCCCCCCCCCCCCATTCTGGCTTCAAGGTTGCAAATCACATCCATTTTGATTTGATTTGATTTATTATTATCACATGTGAACAATATTGTCTCTTGCGCACTATACAAACAAAGCATACCGTTTGTACAGAAGCAAAGGAGAGAGTGCAGAATGTAGTGTCACAGTCATAGTTGTTGTTGTTTGTCCATTGTCGTCGATGAGGACCTCAACACCATTTGTCATTTTGAGGCTGGTTGCAGTGTGTCCAAAGATGATTGATCAGGCCAATTTGGCACGGAATGTCCTGGCACGTATTGGACAGACTTGTGTAGTTGTTGAGCTGGTGGTTCTGGACTTGCGTAGCTCGTGTTTAAGTTGTGCTTCAGCAATGCACCTTGCTTTGTGAGCTTGACAGCCTTTGTGGATGAGGCAGCGCCAGGTAGGGTGGTTTTGCGCCAGTGTTTCCCAGGTGGCCATGCCAATGTCAAATGACTTCAGGCCTTGACACCACAGTCATAGCTACGGTGTAGGGGAAGGTCAACTTGATGCGAGGTAGTCCTTTCAAAAGTCTGATGGCAGCGACATTGTCAGTGAGAGAGAGTTGCACCCATCTTCTCCAGCGACCCCGTTTTGTGCTTTCTTAAAAAATATATAATCTACAAGAATCAGGCTTGGTAATGAGCGTCGCTTTAAACACTCATCCCAAATAACTTCTTGTTCTGACTTAACAAATCATGGGAACGAACTGGAGTTTGGGGAAAGTTTTGTCACTGGGCCAGCTGCCAGGGGCGCCCCTTAGTGGGCAATGCCTGAACCGACTATCCAGGCAGTCGACCCAAAAGACCTGAGTTGTGGAGTGAGTCATTGCAAGGAAAGGAGAGGTTCTATTCAAAATGAAAAGAAAATCCTCCAGCTCTGCCAAGAGTTGATGACTGTATGTTTGATAAAATGAAGCTTACTGTCCTTTTGCAAATCAGCGCCAGCCCTATAAAGATATCTATAGTTTCCAAAGAACTTGCTTTTATGTTGCATCTGTATCCTTTTGCATCTGAAATGAGTTAAAAGCAAATGCACTTATTTATTAGTGTGTTTACAGTGCATGTCTTATATGTCCCACTGATGTAGATTTATTGCTGTGTGAAAATCCTCGGTACTGCACTGATTATGCTGCAATTATAATTAATACTTTCCTTATCACAAGAATTATCATGTCCTGAATCAGCTATCCATGATTACAGCCACTTCAATCGAAACTGATGAGGGCTAGAGTTTCAGTGAAGTTATTTCCAGTTAACAGCGTGGTAAAAGTTGTTTGCTTGCAAAATTATCATGGTTAGAAACATCATGGTTTAATATTGACTCAGCTGAGAAGTTGAAATGCAGAAAGGAGGGGTGCTGCAACATTAAAACTTGTGTGCTTGCATTAAAATACAAAGTTTTTAAAGTTTATTTATTAGCGTCACAAGTAGGCTTACATTAACACTGGAATGAGATTACACAATGGCACAGTGGTTAGCACTGCTGCCTCACTAACTGACCTGGCTGGAGACAATATACATCTCTTTAATCTGTGCTTAACCCTCTCTCCACTCACATTGTCTGTACCTTTAAGGTTTGATTACCTGCAAAGACCTGCATTCCAACGATTATTTTGGAAATTGAAGTTGTGTCTTTATGTGCCCTGTTTGTGAACTGAAATCCCACTCACCTGATGAAGGGCCAGCACTCCGAAAGCTTGTGGCTTGTGCTACCAAATAAACCTATTGGACTTTAATCTGGTGTTGTGAGACTGCTTACTGTGCCTCACAATACCAGGGACTTGGGTGTGATTTCTAGCTTGGGTGACTGTCTGTGTAAAGTTTGCATGTTCTCCCCGTCTCTGCATGGGTTTCCTCCGGGTGCTTCAGTTTCTTCCCATTGTCCAAAGATATGCAAGTTAGGTACTTTGTCTATGCTAAATTCTCCCTCAGTGTACCGGAACAGGTGCCGGAGTGTGGTGACTAGGGGATTTTCACAATAACTTCATTGCAGTGTTAATGTAAGCCTACTTGTGACTAATAAATAAACTTTAGCTGCCACACTCCGGCGCCTGTTCGGGTACATGTGTCTTTCGAACTGTGGGAGAAACCAGAGCACCCAGAGGAAACCCACACAGACACAGGGAGAACGTGCAGACCCAAGTCAGGAATCGAACCCGGGTCCCCAGCACTATGAGGCAGCAGTGCTATCCCCTGTGTCAATGTGCCACCCATTGAATGGGAGTTAATTCTGCTGGGGCGGCACAGTTGTTAACACTACTGCCTCACTGCGCCAAGGATCCGGGTTCAACTCTAGCCTTGGTCACTTTCTGTGTTGGGGTCTGCACATTCTCCCCATGTCTGTGTGGGTTTCCTCTGGGCACTCCTGCTTCCTCCCACAGTCTAAAGCTGTGCAGATTAGATTGATTGGCCATGCTAAATTGACCCTAATGTTGGGGATAGGAGGATTAATATGTGGGGTTGCGGATGTAGGGCCTGGATAGGATTGTGGTTTGCGTACTCGATGGGACGAATGGCCTCCTTCTATGCTGGAGGGATTCCATGATTCAATGAAATCTTCTTTCGAAAAGACGCTCCCCATCTCCAAAATGTACTAGTGGCATTAAATGCAAAAAGCAAAGGACAAATGTTTATTAAGGCTTGGCCACTAATTTTCAAGCCTGCGTAATGATTAAACTAATTTGCTGAAAATCATTATGCTGATATATATTTAAAAATGGGAGAAAAAACTTGACATAATATCTTAAAACTGTTAAGATATTGGCACAGTGTCAATAAACTGCTCATGCAAGAGCCGGGGAGAATGAGCGGTCCTGTGTTTTGTTTTCCAAACTAATTATGTTCTTACTTTTTTTGGTGGTGGTGCGGGGGTGGGGGGACTACACTTCTCGAATGTTCTGTTATTGCACGGAGAAGTAGAAATGTAAATTGCAGGTTTCTCTTGCAAAGTTTGCACAGCTGTTAACTTACAGGATGGGCCTGGAGTTCGGAGCCAAGAAAAATTAAATCACTATTGTGTGTGTCCTTTTGTTTCTCCGGCGATGGGAGATTTGACTGTTCTGTGTTTACTATGAACACATGGGTGACTTATGCTGAGTTGTAATAATAAGATTTTAAAATATTTTTTAAAAACTCCACCTTCAGATGCAAGATCCCCCCTCCCTGCTGCCCCTTACAGAAGGAATTGGCCAAACAAACCTGCATATACCAACTTGTTTTAACCAGCTCCCCTTTGAGATGTAGTAGCTGGGGAACCTGTAAATTGTGAAAGTCATCATTTTGACAACCTTAGGAATTTTTATTCTGGGGATTTTAAAAAAAGACTTTATGCTTATAAACACTGGCTGTATGCGTCAGTTACTTGTGTGGGGTGAAGGGGAAGCAGTCCCACATTTGGAGATTTTTGGAAGTGAATTAATTTAACATTCTATTGCAAAAATATAAGACAAGCTAGTTCGGTGCATTGACCCAGCATGCGGAGTGTGGCGACTAGAGGAATTTCGCAGTAATTTTATTGCAGTGTTAATGTAAGCCTACTTGGGACTAATAAATAAACTTTAAATGCATCTAAACATAACTCGTCCAATTCAATGCAAAAGCATCCTCTAAACTGATATTGTATCTATTGTAAAATGCTACATTTTAATTCGCCAGCTACGTTTTGTTATTATTGAGTGAATGCCTCTGGCAAAACAGTTCGCATTCTCGGTATCTCTCCGGCTTGCCAGCCCCTCTTTGCAACATTCCCCCCCTTTCCCCTGACGGTGCACCGGCTCCTGTCTGTGGAGCTGGGCTAAGCTGGGAGAGGCGAGGCGCTCGCCACGCGTCGGAAGTTTGCCCGGACCTGGCCCTGGGCTGGGAGGCTGCAGGGTGCTTGCAGAGGGAGGGTGCTTGCACAGCACACGGCCCTGTGTTTACACTGCTCCCTCCGCACAAGCAGCCTGGCCCGGCCCCTCTCCCAGGCTCTGGGACAGAAGGCGGGGTTTTCCCAGGCTGCTGAAGGCACAGCCCCCACTGAAACCACAGACAAACAGCCGAGTGCTGCCTCCCTCTTAACCATTTCAGCACCAGCCCGCATTCCACTTAATTTTAGAGTCACAAATAGATTAACATCAGCACTGCAATGAAGCTACTGTGAGAATGCATCTTCCTGACTTTCCTACAAAAACAATAAAGCTTTTTTTTCTGTTTTGGGATTTATTTTTGCCTAAACGTAATTTAAGAATCTGCACCTTCATCAACTGCCCCAAACAACTTGACCAAGTGAATGGGATTAAAGTTTTAACCAAAACACTGCGGGGATAGAATCATAGAATTCCCTTCATTTGGTCCATCCACCCTGCACGGACAACAATCCCACCCAGCCCCTCTCCCTGTAACCTCACATATTTATCCTGCTAATTCCCCTAAACTACACATCTTGGGGCACTAAGGGTCAATTTACCATGGCCATTCCACCTAACTTGCACATCTTTAGACTGTGGGAGGAAATCAGAGCACCCGGAGAAAACCCATGCAGACACGGGGAGAATGCTGGAATCTGAAACAAAAACAAAATGCTGGAAAATCTCCGCATCTCTGACAACATCTGTGGAGAGAGAATAGAGCCAACGTTTCAAGTCTGGATGACCCTTCATCAGAGATGGGTTCAGGCTTACCGTCTCTCCACAGATGCTGTCAGACCTGCTGAGATTTTCCAGCATTTTCTGGGATTAAGTTTAAGTTTATTTATTAGTGTCACAAGTAGGCTTATTTTAACATTGCAATGAAGTTACTGTGAAAATCCCCTAGTCGCCACACTCTGGCGCTTGTTCAGGTACACTGAGAGAGAATTTAGCATGGTCAATGCACCCTAACCAGCACGCCTTTCAGACTGTGGGAGGAAACTGGAGCACTCAGAAGAAACCCACACAGACATGGAGAGATTATGCAGAGAGTGACCCAAGCCAGGAATCGAACCCAGGTCACTGTGAGGCAGCAGTGCTAACTACTGTGCCACTATGCTGCCCATTGCTGTGCCACCGATTACTGACATTTGATAGTTGGCAAAGACATGTGAGCCAAAGGGCATGTTTCTGTGCTGTACGACTACTTGTATTCTGCTTATGCAAGTATTGCTTATTAGTAAAAATGCCCTGTTAGTGTTCGTGACATGAACTTGCAATTCCAAGGAATTTCAGATTTACAGATATTATCAGTTTTTGATCGTAATTTAGTGACACAGTGGTGAGTACTGCTGCCCCACAGTGCTTGGATCACTGTTTGTGTGGAGTTTGCACGTTCTCCCCGTGTCTACGTGTGTTTCCTCTGGGTGCTCCAGTTTCCTGCCCACAGTCCAAAAGGTTATGTGGATTGGTCATGGCAAATTGCCCCTGAGTAGGTTAGAGGAATTGGTAAATGCGTGGGGGATAGGGCCTAGGTAAAATACTCTGTAGAGAGTCGGTGCAGACTCGATGGACCGAATAACCCCCTCCTTAGACATTGGGGTTTCAATGACCAGCCAAATACCGAATGAAGGTTCCATATTACACACACTTCTGCAGATCAAACGGGAATGTTTCCAATTTCCTCTTCCTGTTACACAGGTTTTGTACAACATACACTTCAATAGATACCGCTTCTGAGATGCAACCGAATATAGTAACAATTATAACATGTTACTGTTTACTTTTTTTTAAAAAAATAAAAGCAGGTAGTGCTGGGGAAACACTCAGCAGGTTTGGCAGCATCTGTGAAGAGAGAAACTGAGTGAACGTTTCGAGTTCAACATGACTTTCATTTGCAACAATTTAGTTCTTGTTTTTCGTAGATGCAATTCATTGCAACAATGAACTCGTTCATAAATATAAGATTTGTCAGAACCCCTTGCATTGCAACATCCCAATCATTCACAAATCCAAACATTTTTCATTTGTGCAGTGCATTTGCACGCGTTCGCAGATGTTTAACACTGTGCATTTGCTGCAACAATGGACTCGTTCACAAATGTTTAACAGAATGATTGGTAGAAATGCAGCAACCAAATCATTCACAAATCCAAACTTTTTTTCATTTCTGAGGATGCAATGCATTTAGCAATAGTACACCCGTTCACGGATGTTTAACAGGATGCATTGGTAAAAATGCAAGTGCAACCCAATAGTTCACAAATGCAGAAGCGTTTGTCATTTGCAATTCATAAAATAATTCATAAATGGAAACTGGAAAAGAGGAATTCCACAGTAACTTCATTGCAATGTAAGCCTTACTTGTGACTAATGCATAAACTTTACTTTTATTTTACTTATATAGCAAAAGATAACCAGCAATTGTTTGTTTTGGCCTCAAAGGTTTTGCAAGTAAATGGTTAAACTGCATGGGGCAGGGAAGGGGGGGGGGAAATAAACGACTCTTGTGCAAAGCACTTTGGCACGTGCTGCAGCTTGCTGTTTAGGGGGCTGAGAGCGGCTGCCTCGCGCGCCGACAGATGTCACCTGTCAGCACTGATTCACCCGGGAGGATGATTGACAGCTCGGGGGCTGCCGGCGGCCAATGGCAGGGCGGGGAGGGGGGCGGGGCCTGGCGTGCCGCGTGCTGGGGGCGGGGTAGGCGCGTGAGTGACGGCCCGCGGGAGCGGACCGCGGCCAATGAGAGCGCGGGGACGGGGCTGGGGCGCTGCCATTGGCTGGGGCTAGTGTGGGAAAGAATGTCGAGCGGGTTTCACACGAGCTGCGATTGGCCGCCGGTTTATAAATTGCTACAAGTGCCCGGGAAAGGCCGGCTCGATACATTCAGCAGGACATTGCTACATTAACTTAGCACTGCTACAGGGGTAGGACATTGCTACAGTGTCGCAGCATTGCTACATTAACCTATCTGCTACAGTAACCCAGCGTTGCTAACAGTGCCGCAGCATTACTACATTAACCCAGCACTGCAAAAGGGGGGGAAGAGAGATAGACTGTATCCACCTTGCTGCAAAACCACTCAACATTCACAGCATCTTCCGGAGGCATTGCCCCCCCACTGTCCATTTCCAGGACAGTAAGAAGTTTCACAACACCAAGTTAAAGTCCAACAGGCTTATTTGGTAGCAAAAGCCACTAACTTTCGGAGCGCTCAGGTGAGCGGCTTTCGAGGATACCCAAACTCCTTGCAATTCTCCCAACCCAACAAAAAGTTTCTCTTTTTAACCTTCAACATGCCAGCTGACACCATGGAGAAATCTTCCATCTCCCCCACCGTGGGCTCTTCAGCCAACTCCCCGCAGACTCCGGATAAACCCAAAAGCGCCAGCGAGAACCGAAAGGTAAGACTTAAAAAACTTAAAATAAAAATTTAAATGTTTTATTTAAATTTGAAAGTTGGGGGAAAGATTTCCTTTCCACTCCCACTCCCACCCCGCCGTGGGAGCTGTTGGACAGTACTTTTAGCTAGAGGGATGCCCAGTGTTTTATTTGAAATGTGTTTAATCGCGGGGTTTTGTTTTGTTGTTTCTGAACAGTCTTCCAAGCCTATCATGGAAAAAAGACGCAGAGCGAGAATTAACGAGAGCTTGAGTCAACTGAAGACTTTGATTCTGGATGCGTTGAAGAAAGATGTAAGTTAGCAGTGAAACCCCTCTCGGAATAGTATTGTTATAAAGAAAATCTCGGTGCTTTTAAACTAGTGCTTTAAGGAAAAGGGGCAGATCTTGAATGTTTTTAAAACGTTTTCTAGCATATGTTTTATGGAGGAGGTGTTGATACTGTTAAAAATTTTGTCTTACATTTTGAGGAAAAGGTGTTGATATTTTAAAAAATTGCATTTTAAGGAAAACCTTACCTTGCATTTTAAGGAAAAAGGCAGGTCTTGATGTTGTTTAAAAGAAAACTTCGTATTTCAGAGTTCCAGACATTCTAAGCTGGAGAAAGCGGACATCCTTGAAATGACAGTGAAACACCTTCGAAATTTACAACGTGTACAGATGACTGGTGAGTACTGAGTAAAAGAAGGGGATGCGTTATCTCCACCTCTTCCCCCCCCCCCCCAACATTATGTGGAAGTCACAACATTCAATGTTGTTTTTTCTAATTATTTTTGTGTTGTTTTCTAATTGTCTTTCTCTTCCTTGCCCTCACAGCAGCTTTAACTGCAGATCCAACGGTCCTGGGCAAATACAGAGCTGGATTTAACGAATGTATGAATGAAGTGACTCGTTTCCTCTCCACCTGCGAGGGGGTGAATACTGATGTCCGCACCCGCCTCCTGAGCCACTTGTCCAGCTGCCTGGGCCACATGGTGGCCCTGAATTACCCGCAGGCTCCGACCAACCCTGCCCCGGTGCCAGGAGGCGCTCACCTGGGGCAGCCGCTCCACGTCCAGCTGCCGGCCAGCGGCGGGGTGGGTCTGCCGTGCAAGCTGAGCCCGGCCGAGGCGGTGTCTCCCAAGGTGTACGGGGGCTTCCAGCTGGTGCCGGCGGCGGACGGACACTTCGCCTTCCTGATCCCCAGCCCTCCCTTCGCCGCATCTTCCTCCTCTTCCTCCTCCTCCTCCTCCAGCTCTTCCTCCTCGGCCGGACAGATCGCCGGACCGGTCATCCCCCTGTACGCCAACGCCAACCTGCCGGTGACCGTCAGCTCCTCCGCCTTGCCGCCGAGCTCCAAGTTGAACAGCTCGCCTGTCCAGGGAATGACCTCGATGCCATTCGGGCCCAACATCCCCGGAGTATCTCAGAGCCACAGCCCACTGGGAGTGAGCACAGGGCCAGACAACACTGAATCTGTCTGGAGACCCTGGTGAAAGCTGAAAAGACTTTTTTGAAAAAAAGAACTTTAAAAAAAACTTCTAAAAATTGACCTGTTCCATTGTTGGGGACACTTGTACTTATCATTATAAGAGACTTATTTATTGTGGATGTAAATAGAATATACTTGATTCTGTTTTTGAAATATTTTACTTTTTTTTGGGGGGGGAAGAGTTCTTGTAATAAGATTTGAAACCTGTTTTAATATGGGTGTCGTATACCAAAGTCTTTTTTTGTAAATTTTTCTGACTTTACAGAAAATAAAACTTTTTTTCTATATAAGCATTTACCTGTCGCCCTTTCTAACTCTGTTACTTTTTTTAGAAGGGGCCAGTCTGCATAATTTGAACAGGAGAGGGGGAGTTTAAACTTGAAAATGTTTAAACTTCCCGCTCCTAGTTGCGCGCACTAGATTTCAAATAAAGGATCATTCATAAAAGTTGTCCCTATTCTAGGTTGCAACGCTTTGTTTGCAACGTGCTTTATTCTCCTGGGGGTCCCAAGGAAGAAATATAGAACTTGGTTGAGAAAAGGGTGGGGGGGGGTGGAATTTACAATAAATTTTGAGGATAATCGGCGCCATCTGCCACGCTCTTTTTGACAAAGCGGCTTATTTCCTACACCAACGCGGTGTATCTGAATGCAGAAAATCGTAAAAGGCGGGAAATGTCTCAACATTGTTGTAGAGAATAGATAGTCGACTAAAAGGCGGGGAATTTATCATCTTTCTTCCCCCCCCCCCCCATTGAATGAATAAAAAGTAATTAAAGCCAAGTTTCAAAGCGGGTTTAGGTCTCATCAAGTATGCAGCGGGCTGCATACAGCGGTGAGTTCCATTGATGTGCTTGGGAATGTAGTGGCGAAGTTAATAACTCCCAGCAGACTGCTACACTGAAGGGCACTTCCAGAGAGCTACAGAATCTGGCAGCGGAAGGCAGCAAACCCCCACAACACAGCAAGTGCAAATGGGAAGATAACCTCTTTTGGTTATTGTTGCAAATATATATACTTAATTGGTAAAATATCTGAAAGGACATCTCAAAGTGGCCATCTCGCAAAAATGCAATACATTCAAATGCAATACTACAAACATGTTATACTCAGATACTTCAATATAGTCAAAGAGACATTGCAGTTATTTCAAAATGGTCATTACAAATCGTGCAAATGTGTGCATAAATTAAGTTGCACTTTTATTATTAAATGAATTTGGGGTGGCACTGCTGCCTTAAAGTGCCAGAGACCTGGGTTCGTATTTCTGGCTTGGGTCACTGTCTGTGCAGTTTGCACGTTCTCCCTGTGTGTGGGTTTGCTCCTTCTCGCACAGTCCAAAGATGTGCCGGTTAGGTGCATTGGCGGTGCTAAATTCTCCCTGTGTACCAGAACAGGTACGGAATGTGGCGACTAGAGGATTTTCATAGTAACTTCCTTGCAGTGTTAATGTAAGCCTACTTATGACTAATAAATAAACTTTAGATGAAGTTGCATTCTTGTTTTTATTACTCCATCCTTAAAGTTACAAAGCCAATGTTCAGAATGGACCTAAATCCATTGCTTGCTTGTTCCAAAAACAAAACTCAAATTGAATCCAGTTCATGATCCCCACAAGAGAGACAAACCCATCTTGAGTTTGATCTGAAGCTTAATTTTATCCAAAAGTAGTTGTGCTGTTCTGAGTTAACCACCATTCTCCATCCATATGAGTACATGGCTTCCCTCATCCCTTACTATAAGTACAAGTTTTCATGTAGTAATATACAGAAATTATTAACCTTTATGAATATGACACTGTGGGAATCTTGGAAGTTGATCAATTGAAATATCTAAAATTCCATTAGATAAAATCTTCACAGATAAGAAGCAATAAACGCCTTTTGATGGGTGGGAATAGATTAGAGGTGCTATAGATATATTCCAAATCGATAGATTAAGACAGGGAGAGGCAGGATAGAAAAAGAGCTGTCTCTATCATAGAATTCCTCTAGTGCTTTTGGCCCATCGCATCTGCACTGACTGGACAGAATGTCTTATCCAGGCCTTATTCTCATCACCCCTTGCATTTCACATAGGTTATCCAACCAAACTGCATAGCTCGGGATACTAAGGGGCAATTTAGAATGGCCATTCCACCTAACCCACACATCTTGGAATGTTTAAGGAGCAATTTAGTATAGCAAACCCCTTCCATAGAAAATCCTAGAGTGCAGAAGGAGGCCGTTCGGCCGATCGAGTCTGAACTGACCACAATCTCACTCAGGACATACTATCGGGCAATTTAGCATGGTCAATCTATCTAATTGAATGGGATACTAAGGGTCAATTTAGCATGTTCAACCCACCTAACCTACACATCTTGGGCAATTAAGGGGCAATTTAGCATGGCCAACCCACCTAACTTGCACACCTTGGGATGCTAAGGGGCAATTTAGCATGGCCAATCCACCCAACCTGCACACCTTTGGACAGATGGGGCAATTTAGCATGGCCAATCTACCTAGCCTACATATCTTTGCATTTGGTCACATTTTAACTGACACGGATCTATGTAAATATTAAAATCCCTATTTTAAATGACATGTTTTCTTCCGTGGTCACCGTTTATATATTTAATCTGCTCTTTTCTCCAGCACATTGTTTCGCATATAAACTAACCTCTAAGGGGATCTCAGTAACCGAGTGTGGGCCCTTGCGCTGGGTGACCAGAGACGGGCGCTCCTGTGCTGGGATTGCCCCAGCCAACTTCGGCGTGAGGGGAGCCGTGTGCCGACCCCCTGCCAGTGTCTACCTTCAAGCAGTATTCAATTACAGCCGCCCGACTCCTGTTACAAAACACCATGCAAACAACTCAGCCAGCCCGGTGTCACTCACTCAGCCCTCTGTGCAGCAACCCTGCAAACTGGCATATCCTCCCCCTTTACTGGGGAAGGGTGTGTGGGGGGGGAAGAATAATAATTATTACAACTTAATAAAGCCAACGAATATACACTTGTAAAATTGATGTGCGAACCCTTTTGAAAACTAAGGAGAAATAAAACAAAACTCGAGTGAGTGACCTCCAATAAATACATCATTGTGCCGACAGCAACTTTTGGATATTTCCCAGTCTCTGAAAACTTGATGGTTCGATTTCCTACATCTGGGATCCCCCAAAAAATGACAAATAGAAAATAATATTCATTTTCTCAGGAAAATCGCGGGTAAATTTGCAATAACTGATAGGGATTCGTCCTAAAATTTACTCTCCGAAGTTTTTAATGGCTGCAGTTCCAAAAGTAAAGTTTGTTTCTGAAGTTTATTTCACCAGCACTTAGTTTTTTTATATATTCTAAACGAGCTGAGGGCTCGAGAGAGAGAGAAATAAAGTTGGCAGCGTCCTTCCCTCGCGGCCAAAGTGCGTTTTCAAGTTTGTACTCGGAGCTCTTGGCAAGGACTGAATAACCCCCGCATGACACGGGGAGAGCCGAGAGGTCGTGAGAACACAGCGAACCCTGGCTGCTCGGCAAGCGGCCGCAATACGCGTGTGTGTGTGTGTGTGTGTGTGTGCTGCCAGGGGCCGGCACACACAGCCGGCAGGAAGATCAGCAGCGAGCAGCAGGCAGCAGCCAGCGAGCACAGGGCGATAAGGCAGCGGGAGACTGCAGCCCAAAGCTCACAAGACAAGCAGCCGCCCGGGCCAGAAGGAGCAGTGCATAGAGCAATAAGTTAGACCAGAATCATTGAAGGAGCGGGGAGGGAACAGAAGCAGGCCGTTCAGCCCGTCAATTTTGTTCTCTTGTCCAGCAGTGCGAACAGCCCCTACAATTTCAGAAGCAGCATGTTCGGCCCATCAATTCAGTTCTGGCCCAACAATTCTCTCCTGGCACCGTCTTGTCCAGTAATCACAGAATCCCTACAATTTCAGAAGCAGGCCGTTCGGCCCATCTATTCTGTTCTGACCCCCTTGTGTAACAATCAGAATCCTTACAATTTCAGAAGCAGGCTGTTCGGCCCATCTATTCTGTTCTGACCCCCTTGTCTAACAATCAGAATCCCTACAATTTCAGAAGCAGCACGTTCGGCCCATCTGTTCTGTTCTGACCCCCTTGTCTAACAATCAGAATCCCTACCATTGCAGAAGGAGGCCGTTTGTCCCATCAATTCAAATCTGTCCCATCGATTATCTTCTGGCTCTGCCTTGTCCAGCAGTGGTGGAATTCCCACAATTGCAGAAGCAGGCCGTTCAGCCCGTCAATTTTGTTCTGCCCTGCCCCCCCTTGTCTAGCAGTCAGAATCCATACAATTTCAGAAGCAGGATGTTTAGCCCATCAATCAAATTCTGGCCCAACAATTCTCTCCTGGTCCTATTTGGTCCATCAATCATAAACTCCCTGCAATTCCACTAGGTGGCTGTTCAGCCCATCGCTTCTGTTCTGGCCTCGTCTCATCATTCAATCCATATAATTGCAGAAGGAGGCCTTTAAGTCCATCAATTTTTTTCTGGCCCTGTCTTGTTCTGCGTCTATAGAATCTCTTAAAGTTCAGGAGAAGACTGTAACCACATCAAGTCTGTAACCACTCTTTGAAAGTGCATCTTACCTAGGCTCAAACAGCTTTCCTTCCCCTTCACCCTTGCTCTGCCCTATCCCTGTAACCCCGTGCATTTACCATAAAGCCTCTGCAATGTAGTAGGAGGCTATTCAGCCTATTGAGTCTGCATCAACTGTCCAGTAGTGCATCTTCCCCAGGCTCTCCGCCCTCTCCACCCAGCCCTGCTCTGTCCCTGTAACCCCACATTTACCACGTTACCTGCATATCTTTGGGCATGGTTACATTTTGGCTGAACACCTCAAGTGTCATCGTCAGGAGTTGAAGACAAGCGTCAATGGTGAATAGAGCAACCTGGGCACCCTGCCCACCCCCTCCTCCAACCACTGTCTGTCCACCTGTGACCAAGAACTCAGTCACCTGAGAACTCATTTTTAATGTGCTCGCAAATGACCTCAACCCCAAGGGGCTGCTGAAGAAGAAGTCACACATAATCTCCGTGTTCGCTGAACTATTTTGGCCCACCAATGCCTCTATTTTAAAATTGTTAATTGTGTTCAAATTCCTGCCCCCACCCCCCGAACCTTCCTTTCTCTGTGATCTCCTCAAGCCCAATAATGCACCCAACCCTAAAATGGTGTTCATTTTCCATCTCCAGAACTCTATGTTCAATCCCCAACTCCAGAACTCTGTGTTCATTCCCCAACTCCAGAACTCTGTGTTCATTCCCCAACTCCAGAACTCTGTGTTCATTCCCCAACCCCAGAACTCTGTGTTCATTCTCCACCTCCAGAACTCTGTGTTCACCCCCCAACTCCAGAACTCTGTGTTCACTCCTCAAACCCAGAACTCTGTGTTCATTCCCCAACTCCAGAACTCTGTGTTCATTCCCCAAACCCAGAACTCTGTGTTCATTCTCCACCTCCAGAACTCTGTGTTCACCCCCCAACTCCAGAACTCTGTGTTCACTCCTCAAACCCAGAACTCTGTGTTCATTCCCCAACTCCAGAACTCTGTGTTCATTCCCCAAACCCAGAACTCTGTGTTCATTCTCCACCTCCAGAACTCTGTGTTCACCCCCCAACTCCAGAACTCTGTGTTCACCCCCCAGAACTCTGTGTTCATTCTCCAACTCCAGAACTCTGTGTTCATTCCCCAACTCCAGAACTCTGTGTTCATTCCCCAACTCCAGAACTCTGTGTTCATTCCCCAACTCCAGAACTCTGTGTTCATTCCCCAAATCCAGAACTCTGTGTTCATTCCCCACTCCAGAACTCTGTGTTCATTCCCCAACCCAGAACTCTGTGTTCATTCCCCAACTCAGAACTCTGTGCTCATTCCCCACTCCAGAACCTGTGTTCATTCCCAACCCACAACTCTGTGCTCATTCCCCAACTCCAGAACTCTGTGTTCATTCCCCAACTCCAGAACTCTGTGTTCATTCCCCAATTCCAGAACTCCGTCTCATTCTCCACCCAGAACTCTGTGTTCATTCCCCAAACCCAGAACTCTGTGTTCACTCCCCAAACCCAGAACTCTGTGTTCATCCCCAAACCCAGAACTCTGTGTTCATTCTCCACCTCCAGAACTCTGTTCATTCCCAACTCCAGAACTCTGTGTTCATTCCCCACTCCGAACTCGTGTTCACTTCCAACCCAGAACTCTGTGTTCATTCCCCAACTCCAGAACTCTGTGTTCATCCCCACCTCCAGAACTCTGTGTTCACTCCCCCAAACCCAGAACTCTGTGTTCATTCCCCAACTCCAGAACTCTGTGTTCATTCCCCAAACCCAGAACTCTGTGTTCATTCCCCACCTCCAGAACTCTGTGTTCATTCCCCAACTCCAGAACTCTGTGTTCACCCCCCAACTCCAGAACTCTGTGTTCATTCCCCAAACCCAGAACTCTGTGTTCATTCCCCAACTCCAGAACTCTGTGTTCACTCCCCAACTCTATGTTCATTCCCCAACTCCAGAACTCTGTGTTCACCCCCCCCCCAAACCCAGAACTCTGTGTTCACTCCCCAAACCCAGAACTCTGTGTTCATTCCCCAACTCCAGAACTCTGTGTTCATTCCCCAACTCCAGAACTCTGTGTTCATTCCCCAAACCCAGAACTCTGTGTTCATTCTCCACCTCCAGAACTCTGTGTTCACCCCCCAACTCCAGAACTCTGTGTTCACTCCTCAAACCCAGAACTCTGTGTTCATTCCCCAACTCCAGAACTCTGTGTTCATTCCCCAAACCCAGAACTCTGTGTTCATTCTCCACCTCCAGAACTCTGTGTTCACCCCCCAACTCCAGAACTCTGTGTTCACTCCTCAAACCCAGAACTCTGTGTTCATTCCCCAACTCCAGAACTCTGTGTTCATTCCCCAACTCCAGAACTCTGTGTTCATTCCCCAACTCCAGAACTCTGTGTTCATTCCCCAAACCCAGAACTCTGTGTTCATTCCCCAACTCCAGAACTCTGTGTTCATTCCCCAACTCCAGAACTCTGTGTTCATTCCCCAAACTCAGAACTCTGTGTTCATTCCCCAACTCCAGAACTCTGTGTTCATTCCCCAAACCCAGAACTCTGTGTTCATTCCCCAAACCCAGAACTCTGTGTTCATTCCCCAACTCCAGAACTCTGTGTTCATTCCCCAAACCCAGAACTCTGTGCTCATTCCCCAACTCCAGAACTCTGTGTTCATTCCCCAACTCCAGAACTCTGTGTTCATTCCCCAATTCCAGAACTCCGTGTTCATTCTCCAAACCCAGAACTCTGTGTTCATTCCCCAACTCCAGAACTCTGTGTTCACCCCCCAACTCCAGAACTCTGTGTTCACTCCCCAAACCAGAACTCTGTGTTCACCCCCCAACTCCAGAACTCTATGTTCATTCTCCAACTCCAGAACTCTGTGTTCACTCCCCAAACCCAGGACTCTGTGTTCACTCCCCAAACCCAGAATTCTGTGTTCACTCCCCAAACCCAGAACTCTGTATTCATTCTCCAACTCCAGAACTCTATGTTCATCCGCCAACTCCATAATCTGTGTTCATCACCCAACTCCAAAACTTTGTGTTCATTTCCCAACTTCAGAACTCTGTGTTCATTCCACAACTCCGGAATTCTGTGTTCATTTCCCAACTTCAGAACTCTATGTTAACTCTCCAGTGAATTGGAGGTGCCAGCATTGGACTGGTTTTGCTGCCAAATAAACCTATTGGACTTCAACCTGGTGTTGTGAGACTTCTTATTTAATTCTCCAATGCCAGGACTCTGTGTTCACTCCCCAATTTCAGAACTCTGTGTTCATCCCCCTACTCCAGAACTCTGTGTTCATTCTGTTTCTTGCACATCCCTCACCAAGTCGCTGTCTAGAAATTGGAATTTGCATTTAAGCCACTTCTTTATCTCTCAGTGATGCTGCTTAAAACCTATCTGTTAGACCATGCTTTTCATCTCATAAAGTGGGGACGAGGGAATGGAGATTGTGCCAGGGACTGAAGACAATCTCCTTGGATAACACTTTCTGGGCACCCCAAAGTAAAGTTTAAAGTTTATTTAATTGTCACAAGTAGGCTTACATCAAACACGGCAATGAATTTACTGTGAAGGTCCCCTAATTGCAACACTTTAGTGCCTGTTTGGGTCAATGCACCATAACCAGCATGTCTTTTAGATTGTGGGAGGAAACTGGAGCACTTGCTGGAAACCCACGCAGACATGGGGAGAATGTATAGACTCCGCACAAACAGTGACCCAAGCCAGGAATCGAACGCAGGTCCCTGGCACTGTGAGGCAACAGTGCTAACCGCTGTGCCGCCCCCATCCTCAAATGTACAATCGGAAGAAATTTCGTGTCATTTCATACTGGAATGCATACTGGCATGCATTCTGACAGCACGGAGATAATAGAGGGGTTAAGAGAGGTGGTGATGAGGCAGGGGTGGGGATATATGTGAGGAAGACAGTAGCAAGCAGACAATAATTATCCACTGAAAAGGAACAACAGACTATTAGCAAGCCACAACTATATGAAAGACAACTGATAGCCTGTAACCAGACAGGAATATGATGAAAACCAGCAGCTGTCTGAGTGTGCTAACCTTCCACATAGCATCATTATTGAGCCACGTGTACACAATTAGTGAGGTTTTGCTGCAATTTAGCAGGCAGCTGTGATACTCTTAGTGCTAGTCTCAGCTAATGAGGGGTGGGATCTTTCCTTGAATTTTTACACCTCGTATAAGCTGTGTCAGAAAATTCCTCACATTCACTTTATCAGGCAGGAGTTCTAGTGGGGGAAAGTCTTCAGTGGTTGGATTCTTTTCACAGAATTTTCCTTTAAACCAGAACAGATATGGAAGGGATTTTCTGGCCACTCTCGTCCCAAAATTGGAAAATCCTACCTGAGGATAATGGAACTTTACATGGACCACCTCCCCTCCCTGCCTCTTACAGTTCCCATGGTGAGCTGCACCATAGTTCCCCAAAAGTCCCAGCTATCCTCAATAATAGCACCTAAGTATCAGTTCGGAGGTGCATTACAGACTAACGCATTCCAAAGTTTAGGACTACATGCTGATGGAGGCACTCAAGTCTGGAGTTGCTACCACAGAGGCGCAATGGGAAAAGACCGGACCCTAAGTTTCTAATACTTTAATACACTGAGGGGCTCAGATGACGCTTGGCAATGTCACCAGACTACTAAATCAGAGACTCAGGTTAAATCGCTGGGGACACAGGTTCAATATCGACGCATTTCAATTTGATTTGATTTATTATTGTCACATGTATTGGGATATAATGAAAAGCATTGTTTCTTGTGTGCTATGCAGACAAAACATATTGTTCATTGGAGAGAAAAAAGGAGAGGGTGCCCTGTGGAGAGGTAATGGCCTAATTGCTAGACTGTTAATCCAGAAACTCAGCTAATGTTCTGGGGATTCAAGTTCCAATCTCGCCACGGCAGATGGTGGAATTTGTATTAATTTAAAAATATTTGGAATTAGGAAGCTACTGATGATCATGAAACCATTGTCAATTGTCAGAAAAACCCATTTGGTTCACTAATGTCCTTTAGGGAAGGAAATCTGCTATCCTTATCTGGTCTAGCCTACTTGTGATTCCAAGGAAACAGCAATGTGATTGATTCTCAATTGCCCTCAAAGGGCAACTAAGATGGACAATAAATTCTGGCCCAGTCAGCGATGCCCATGTCCCACGGATGAATAAAAAAACTTATAGTGTTACAATCATAGCTAGGGTGTAGAGAAAGATCATCTCAATATATGGTAAGTCCATTCAAAAGTCTGATGGCAGCAAGAAACAAGCTGTTCTTGAATTGGTTGGTACGTGACCTCAGATTTTTGTATCCTTTTCCCGATGGAAGAAAGTGGATGAGAGGATATTAAATCTGGAATATAAAGCTAGTCTCAGCAATGGTGAACATGATCATTGATTGTGGTAAAAACTACCTAGTTCACTAACATTCTTTAGAGAAAGAAATCTGCCATCCTTACTGGTCTGGTCTACATGACACCAGAGCCACAGCAACTTGGATGACTTTTAATTGCCCTCTGCAATGATGTGACAAGCCAATAGGTTCAAGGGCAACTGGGGATGGGCAATAAATGTTGCCTTTGCAAAGGTGCTCACATCCCATCAAAGAACCAAAGGGAAAAATCCCTGTTTGATATGTGATTAAATATTATAAATATTAGCAGTAATTATAAGTATAGTAACATACAATATTAGAAGAACCCGATTTGCTTTGCATTTTATATAATGTCAATTTTGAACAGCTGTGTAACGTCCTCATAAATTTCATGAATAAAGTTCATTATTTATTTATTTATTAGTGTCATAAGGAGGCTTACATTAACACTGCAATGACGTTACTTAGTCGCCAAACTCGGGCGCCTATTCGGGCACACTGAGGGAGAATTTAGCATGGTCAATGCCCCTAACCAGCACATCTTTTGGACTGTGGGAGGACACTGGAGCACCCGGAGGAACCTGCACAGACAGTGACCTGAGCTGGGAATCAAACCCAGGTCCTGGCGCTGCAAGGCAACAGTGTTAACCACTGTGGTGCCCAAATAAAGGTATATTTTTGCGAACAAAAATCAAACTTTGTGGTGACTCAGGTGTGATAGATGGTGCTGATATTTGGTGACAGTGGCTGTTCCTTTCACTGCATAATTAAAATCTATCACCCATTTTGAGCCAGAGGGTGGAATTTTACTGGTGTCTCTACTAAAGCTTTGTTCAATCCCACCCTAGGCCAACAGACTTTGGCATTCTCCAAGCCTTGCCCGGTCCTGGGACGGGAGAGGGCATGCTGTTAAAATTCCGACCATAAAGTCATAGAGGCTTACAGGCCCTTTAGAAACTGGCCCTTTGGCCCCACTTGTCCATGCTGCACTTCTTTTTAATGACTAAGCTCGCTCCAATTGCTCACGTTTGACCCATATCCCTCGATCGTCATGTTACCCATGTAACTGTCTAAAGGCTTTGTAGCTTTGCTCCATAGATTCACTTTATAGGATTGCTTCTGATGTTTGATACTTTGAAATGTATCGTTATTTTTGTGACCAGATAGTTCACATGATGCTCTCACTTCGCACTTTCTTCAGAGAGAATACACATGAAACAGGAGATTTGGCAATTTTTTAAATCCAAACAGTCCTCTAACAGATGAGTTTTACCCACCACCACAAACAGACAATGAAGTAATTGGGAACTTCTGGCGAGTATTTCCTGAGATAATTATGTTTTGGAACCATATGCATATAAATTATCGTATAGAACGTGATATCATCAGGAACATGAAGCTTGTTTTTTAGAGTTCTTTCTTTTGGCAAGAATTAGACAAGATATTCTCTCATTAAATAGACTATCCAATATCATCAAAATATACCAGAGACTAAGATGTAACTTAAATTCTGGTTTAAGTTTCACAAGTAAGGCTTACATTAACACTGCAATGAAGTTACTGTGAAAATTCTCTAGTCAGCACACTCCGGCGCCTGTTCTGGTACAGTGAGGAAGAATTTAGCATGGTCAGTACACTTAACCAGCACGTCTTTCAGACTGTGGGAGGAAACCAGAGCACCCAGAGGAAACCCACACAGACACGGACAGAACGTGCACATTCCACACAGACAGTGACCCAAGTTGGAAATTGAGAAGAAGTCCCTGGTGTTGTGAGGCAGCAGTGTTAACCACTCTGCCACCATGCCGCCCTATGTCAAATCCATGTAGAATTCTACAAAATCTTTGAATTTTATAAAACCTTTTACTGATTAACCAGTAGTGAAATGAAATGTGAAGCATTTTCTGCCTCATTCCTTCGTCATTGCCCAGTTCAGTACGATGGGCTGAAGGGCCTGTTGGTTACTGATAAATTGACAGGTATTCGCACAGTGTAACAGTAAAACAATGATTGCTGAAGTGTGAGAATTATACCAAAATTGGCGGCACTTTTTAGCTTTGCTGATTACTATTGAACAGAATCTTCAACTTCTGCTTAGGGCAATCTAGTCTTGCAAAGTGTGAGAAGTTCTCTTTAACAAAGAGTTAATACAAAGCCGTTTGTTTACTTGTAAACATGGCAAATGGGACAGAAGAAGATATAATCATAGAATAAAATCATAGAATCCCTACCGTGCAGAAAGAAACCGTTCGGCCCATTGGGTCTACACTGATAACAATCTCACCCAGGCCCTATCCCTGTGACCCCATAAATTTACCCTGCTAATCCCTCTAACCTACATGTCCTGAGACACTGAGGGACAATTTGGGATGGCCAATGCACCTAACTCACCCATATTTGAACTAATCTACATGGGCCTGTTTCCCGTGCTGTTTTGTTCTTTGTTCTTTCCTCCACAAGCATTGAAATAGAACAGAATAGACTGAATGCAAGGTAGGTCCTTTCAAAAGTCTGATGGCAGCAGAGAAGTTGTTCTTGAAAGATGGAAGAAGTTGTTCTTGGTACACTTCCTCAGGCTTCTGTATCTTTCTCACAATGAAAGAAGGTGGAAGAGAGAATGTCCGGGGTGCGTCAGTTTGTTGTTGAAATGGACAGTTTCCAACAGATCCCGAGACCCAATTGAAAGGAGATTGGCTAGGAGAAATGTCTGTATTGCTTGCTATTTTGTTCTTGAATGTTGAGAGAATGTTGAGATGGAGAGAGAGAGAGACCTGTTCCACTTGGACACTGAAATTGTGTTTAATGAACCCCCAAGGGAGAAGTGGAAATATTTTATCCACACGGATATAGGATTATCTTCTGGGGCTGCCTGTATCTTCAGAGAGATGAGGCACCTCCAGGTGTGACGTACACACCAGTCTCTCTCCAGTCTCCTTCTCACATTTATTTGCTGCAATTGTATAGGGCGTTGATGAGGCTACAGCTGGAGTATTTGTGCAGCTTTGGTGTCCTTATCTGAGGACGGATGTTCTTCTATGGACAGAATACAGATGATACCTGGCATGGCAGGTCTATCGTATAAGGAGAGACTAAATTAATTAAGATTATATTCACTGGAGTTTAGAAGAGTCACAGCAAGAAGTCTCACAACAACAGGTTTATGCTCCTTCATCAGGAAACTCACCTGATGAAGGAGCAGTGCTCCAAAAGCTAGTGGTTTGTGTTACCAAATAAACCTGTTGGACTTTAACCTGGTGTTGTGAGACTTCTTACTGTGTTTACCCCAGTCCAATGCCGGCATCTCCACATCATGTTTGGAAGAATGACAGAATATCTCATAGAAGCTAATAAAATTCTAACGGGGTTAGTAAGGGTAGATTCAGAAAGTCTGTTTCGAATGGTGGGGAATTTCAGAACTAGGGGTCATAGTTTGAAGATAAGGGGTAAACCTTTTAGGACTGAGGTGAGGAGAAGTTTTATCTCCCAGAGGAATTCACTATCACAGTATGTAGTTGAGGCCAAAGAAATTAGATTTCATCCCACAGGTACTTTGGTTCGCCTTGTTGTCTAACAAGGGGCATACAGGCAATGGGTTGTGAGAGGGCTGCTCTTGGATTGTTTTTCGAGAGTATCCTAGTGCTTCACATTGTTAGTGTACGCTTAACCTGGACCATTTGATGGGAACACGACAGCTCAGTGACTGTGGCTGTGTTGTGTAGATACATGGCCTGTGTCTGTGGGGGTTTGCTCATTCTCCCCGTGCTTGTGTGGGTTTTCTCCGGGTGCTCCGGTTTCCTCCCACATCCCAAAAATGTGCTCTTAGGTGGATTGGCAGAACAAATTCTCCCTAAATTGTCTCAAATTTGGTTTCAATCCATAGATCTATGGACATAAACAGGGATCACAGGTGGAAGTGGGAATATCGAGGTGGTGGCGCAGGCTCGTTGGGCTGAAGGGCCTGTTTCCCGTGCTGTCTTTTGTTCTTTATATAATTTATATCTAAAATTTAGTATAATTTTAAGAAGAAATTAGATATAGCTCTTGGGGCTAAAGTAGTCAAGGGATATGGAGGAAAGGGATGATCAGGATACTGAAATTGATGACCAATCATCTTCAAGACGAATGGTGGAGCAGGCTCGAAGGGCCGAATGGCCTACTCCTGCTTCTAGTTTCTAAGTTTCTATCAGGTTGGTGGATTTCAATGGACAAACAAGGGGAAAATGGACCTTATTTCTGCCTTGATTGAGGCTACAGCGATTGGAGAATTGCAGAGTCCACATGAGGAGAGAATCTTAAAATTAAAACAACAGCAATCCCTGAAGTAAGCTGTGATATCCAGGGAGAGCAATAGTAACTGAATATATTCAATCTCACACAAATCTGTGAGAGAAAGTGTTCATGTGGATGATGTGATTGGGCCAGCAATTCCCAATCACTGGAAACTTTGCGAGGGACAAAGAATTATTAATGAAGATTTCGCTTTTAGTTTGAAGATCATTAATTTATTAGGACCTCGGAAAAGTAAGGAAGCTGAGCTATTTTCTGATTCTGACACTGAGACTGGTTAAGACTAATTCTGCTATTTTGGATAAATGTGTATTGCAACACTCCAACATCAGACTCTTAACAGTCTTTTTTCCCAGGGTTGGGGAATTGACAGCCAGTGGGTCTAGGTTTAAGTTAAGAGGGCAAAGAATTAATGGGAATCTGAAGATGGCACAGTGATGTAGTGGTTAGTACTGTTTCTTCACAGAGTCAGGGACCTGAGTTCAATTCCCAGTTTGGGTCACTGTCTGTGCAAAGTCTGCATGTTCTCCCTATGTCTGTGTGAGTTTTCTCTGAATAATCTAGTTTTCTCCCACAGCCTGAAACACATGCTGGTTAGGTGCATTGGCTATGCTAAATACTCCTGAACTTTCCAGGGTTGTGCATAGCACAGACTGTGGCAACTAGGGGATTTTCACAGTAACTTCACTGCAGCATTAATATAGGTCTACTTGTGACACTAATGAATATATATTTCTAAATTTAGGAGCAACTTTTTTTACATGGTGGGTGGTCCATGTGTGGAATGATCTACCGGAGGAAGTGGCTGAGATAGGTAAATGATAACATTTAAAAGGCATTTGGACAGATACATGATAGAAAAGATTTAGAGGGATATGGGCCAAATGCAGGCAAACGGGGTTAGCTTAGATGAGCTTTTGGTTCGAAGGGCTTGTCTCTGTGCTGTAGATTCTATGGTTCGATATCTCACCGTTAACTATATACCTGAATAACCTTTGTTCTGACCTCATCCCATGCTTTAAACAGACTTACAATCAATATTTAGATTGATTTTGTTCTCTTTTCCCTTCCCAGTTTCTGGTGCTACTTTCTGCCAAGTTATATAAATCCCTTAAAAAGTAACTTCTTTAAAAAAAATTGAAGTTGTAAATTCCAAAATGAATTGTTATTGGAATTGGAAGTTTTTACACTCTATTATATTAAAAGACAAAGAACATTACAGCACAGAAACAGGCCCTTTCACACTCCAAGCCTGCACCGACCATCCTAAAACTCCCTATCCTTCCGGGAACCATATCCCTCTATTCCCATCCTGTTCATGTATTTACCCAGAAGACCCTTAAAAGTCACTTTAGGACTAAGTTGGCGATGTTCATTTCCATTTTCTGACTTATGCAGATATATATATATCTTTTTGGTCAGTGAATGGTGAATTCATGTTTATCTTGAGGAAGCCAAATTTGCATTGCCAACTCTTCACGATTGCCCCGGAATCTCCAGAAATTCAGGATCAATATCCAGGACAGTGCAGTGCGCGACCCTGGAAAGTAATCATCCGGGACCTTGAAAAGAAAGTTCTTTTTTTTAATCTCCTTTGAACATTTTACTTCATCAGATGTTAAAATATTAAAAATGAAATTGCGTGTCCTGGTTATCATAGAATCATAGAAACCCCAAGTGCAGAAGGAAGCTATTTGACCCATCACATCTGCACTGACACCAATCCCACCCAGGCCCTATCCCCATAATCCCACATACGTACCCCACTAATCCTTCTAGCTGCACATCTTGGGACACTAAGGGGCAATTTAGCATGGCTAATCAACCTACCCATAAGTCTTTAGATCATGGGAGGAAACCAGGGCACCCAGAGGAAACCCACACAGACATGGGCTGAATGTGCATACTCCACACAGACAGTGACCCAACCTGGAATCAAACCCAGGTCCCTGGAGCTGTGAGGCAGCAGTACTAACCACTGTGCCACCCCTTCTAGAGTCTAGAGGCCCCAGCCAGGGGAAACATCTTATCTGTTAATGGCTAAACTCGAACTTGTTGTATGGCCACTTGAACTGAAAGACAATTGGAGCCCAGAACCAAAAAGGGCAGCAGCATCCTCAGGGGAGAGTGGGGCAGGGAATTAAAATAGGAGTTAGTTATTTTTTCCTTTGTTTATACCCAACTGCAGAATAGATTTGGCACAAGTCACGATAATGCATGACGTGAATATGTGTTACCATGAGAATCACATGCAGCTCCTTTACACTACTCTTCCAAACAACATAAACTCAAGTCAAGCCAGGAAGACAAATTGTCCCCTTTTGATCTGTGGCAACAGGGTGAGCTGCACTAATGGGCGTATTGCACGACGTGTTTTGTAAAACTGATGAGCAGACACTAACTGGTGATGCTAGGATTGAGTAATTCTCTGCAAATCCAATGGTGTGGAACGTTCTCTCATTCTGGGCACAAAGCCATCGTGTTCATGTGTGCTATCTCAAGTGGCACATCTGACTCTTCCCTAGACATTGTGTTGATATATGTTTGCATTGCTAAGCTCTCTGCAGCGCTGCTCTCCTGAAGTGTGCCGGCTGCTGTTGTGATATTGTTCTTCAGGTGGGAGCTGACATTGGTCTCTTGCACTAGATGATTCCCATGATGAGTGTAGATTATTTCATTACCAATCTGGGGAGTTTGCTGTGTGTGAAATTGGCTGCCGTGTTCCTACTTTGAAGCATAATTCATGCAGTGCGGAAGGAGGCCATTCAGCCCATCAAGTCTGCACCAACAATAATCCCACCCAGGCCCTAAGCCTGTAACTCCATATATTTACGCTGCTAATCCCCTTGACGCTAAAGGCGGAATTTTATGACCTCACTCAGGCGAGGCTCGTATAATCCTATTTGTGCAAGGGGATAAAATTCTGGCCTGGATGTCAATTTAGCATGGTCAATCCATCTATCCTGTATATTTTTGGAATGCGGAAGCACTGTGGGAGGCACAGTGTCACAGTCTTTAGCACTGCTGCCTCACAGTGCTAGGGATCCAGGTTCGATTTCCAGCTTGGGTCGCTGTCTGTGTGGAGTTTGCACGTTCTCCCCGTATCTGCGTGGGTTTCCTCTGGTGCTCCAGTTTGCTCCCACAGTCCCAAGACGTGCTGGTTAGGTGCATTTGTCATGCTAAATTCTCCCTCAGTGTACCCGAACAAGTGCTAGAGTGCAATGACGAGGGGATTTTCACAGTAACTTCATTGCAGTGTTAATGTAAGTCTACATGTGACACTAATAAATAAATTTCAAACCTGGAGGATATCCACACAGACACTGCTGGCACTGTGAGGCAGCAGTGCTAACCACTGTGCTGCATAATTTCAGTAAGAAGTCTGACAGCACCAGGTTTAAGTCCAACCGATTTATTTGATAGTAAACTCACAAGCTTTCGAGGTCCTCCTCTTCGTCAGATGAAAAAGAGGAGAACCTGACGAAGAGGGGAACCTCGAAAGCTTGTGAGTTTACTATCAAATAAATCGGTTGGACTTTAACCTGGTGTTGTCAGACTTCTTACTGTGTTTACCCCAGTCCAGCGCCGGCATTTGCACATCCTGCGTAATTTCAACAGAAACTTGACTGCAAACACACCTGATTGGCTGTAAAGCACTTTGGGCTGCCCTAAGTGACTGGTGCTATATAAATTCAAGGTCCATTTTCTAGCTCACAAGTGCTCACCCAGGCATCCTTGAGTACTGACAAGGTGACAGCTGAATTTAATACATACCCTGTAATCCGAACAACATCCAGTTCAATAGGAAGCTGAAGGGGCCACTATTTTTTACCCGTTCATTGACCTTGGGTGGTGGTTTACACTGACGCAGCTGGGGCAGGGGCGTAAAATGTGGCAAGCCGCATAAAAGCCGCATAAAACTCCATCGATGTCGGGCAAGGAAAATCCATTTTACAGCTCGGAGGGGCTGTAAAATTCCACCCATGTGTTGTACACACCATGCACTGTATTAGTAGCACAAGGAAGAGAACATAATTAGAATGATCCATTGGATTATGTTCCCCCCATCAAATAAAGTTGCAAAATCTCAGATTAATATTCCAGGCTGCAGTATCTAAGTTTCCTCTGTTCAAAATGTTGTTGAGGTTGATGTGGCCGTGTCACTCTCATTAATCAATTAAAGGGTGTTTCTTGTGAAATAAATAAATCCACTTGGCCATTTTTTTGGACGTAGTTCTAAACAAAACTCCTTTCGGTTTCATTTGTCTCTGTAGGAGGTGACCAGATCTGTATCTTTCAGGAAGGAAGTGATCTTGAGTTTTGTGCTTTTGTTGGCTGTCCTCTGAAGTGTGATGTAGTTGGAGGTTGCTGTCTTTCCACAGGATCTTTTTTGAATGCGTGAAATCCTTCACTCAAAGGTTCGAGTGACTGAATACAGGGAATAAGGCAAGCAGTTAACTTGTGAAAGATGCTCTTTGGTCTGCCTGGACTCACAGGGCAGAGTGATGCAAACTAGTACATTCCAATGTTCAGGACTGTTTGCTGGGGTTTCTATAAGGCAACTGCCACACAAATTCAATAGAAAAAGACTATCGTCTAAAAGCCTCCTGCCATAGTGTACCAAAGAGCTGGAAATTGTAAAATGCTTCAGGTTAAATCAAAGAATCTGTACAGTGCAGAAGAAGACCATTTGGCCCATCGAGTCTACATCAACCACAATCCCACTCAGACCCCAGCTCCATAACCCTATCCATTTACCCTAGCTAGTCCCCCTAACATTAATGGGCAATTTAGCATGGCTGTTCCACCTAACTCGCACGTCTTTCGACTCTGGGAGAAAACCGGAGCACTCTGAGGAAACCCACACAGACATGGGGAAAATGTGCAAACTCCACACCAAGTGTTGACCCAAGCTGGGAATTGAATCCAGGTCCTTGATGCTGTGAGGCATAGTGCTAACCACTATGCAACCGTGCCACCCCATATGGCAAATATGCTAGAGAGTGTTTGACATGAAATACATATTGTAAATATAATCGAAGGGTGCAAGGTGGTAAAGTGGTTAGCACTGCTGCCTCACAGCATCAGGGAATCAGGTTCAATTCTGGCCTCAGGTTTCCATGTGGAGTTTGCACCCTTTCCCTGTGTCTGCGTGGGTTTCCTCCGGGAGCTGCGGTTTCCTCCCATAGTCCAAAGATGTGCAGGGTGGACAGATTGGCCATGCTAAATTGCCCCTTAGTGTCAGTGGGATTAAAAAGGTTAAATTCGTAGGGCTATGTAGCTAGGGTGTGGGTAGGATTGTTGTCAGTGCAACTTGAATGGCCTCCTTCTGCACAATGGGGATTCTGTGACCTGTGCTATACTTTATTTAATGCCAGGTTTGGACTTACGTATGTTCTCCCTGGCTGGAATTTTACTGCCATGCCTGATCTGGATTCCGGGCAGACAAGGCTAGCAGAATGGAATTCTCTGATGGCCTTGGGTGGGATTTTAGGAGCCTGATCTGATCCAGGGCGTAAAATCCCAGCCCCCACGTCTACATGAGTTTTCTCCGGATGCTTTGGTTCCCTTCCATGGTCCAAAGATGTGCAGGTTAGATTGATTGACCATGCTAAATTGCCCCTTAGTGTCCCAAGATATATAGTTGGGGGGAATTAGCGGGATAAATACGTGGGCTTAAGGGGTAAGCCTGGGAAGAGTCGGTGCAGACCCAATAGGCTGAATGTCTTCATTCTGTACTGTCGGGATTCTATGATCCCATGAAGTGAGGCACCTTCTGTGCTGAGTTTAAAGAAACTGATTTGTACTGCACTTCATATAATGCCAAATCTGAACTGCTAAGTCATATTCTTTGTAAATTTTATTGAAATATATATCTATGCAGAAATAAGCAATGTAAAAAGAGGACTTGCTGAATTCATACCATTTGTTCAAGGTCTTACCTTGTCCTACGTTACTGTTCACTGGGAATTGGGTTAAGACTGTCCAAAATCACCTGATGCACTGTCTCTAGTCTGCCTCAGACCCTGTCTGGGCTGCATGTGTTGGACAGGGTAGCGTTATAACCAGCCAGCCTCCAACTCTAATTAGACTCAAAGAAGCAATGCTGGGAGCGATTTGGAATTAAAAGCGCAGAAAAGACTTGATGAGCTCAAGAGGATGCTCTCTGAGGGAATGTCTTGCCAGAGTGAAATAAGATGTGCCGAGGGACTTCTCAGCTAGCCACCTGTTTCCTCTCTGGGACACTGACTTGAACACATTCTGGAAATGACAATCGCATTGATTTATATTGGACTTATTATTTCTAAACATGATTTAATTTTTCATTGTATTCAGCAGTTCTATGAACTTTTTTTTGTAATCCTCCCTTATTTTAGGAAATTAGAAATTCTATTAACTCTTAAACAATTGCCTATCAGGACTTTTAAGCATTGATTTAAATCTATGTAGGGGTGTCTGGTTGAGAAGCTGGTTTTGTTTTTCTACGTTGGTGGGTTTTTTATCCTTCATGAGGAACCTTCCTTTCCCTGTGTAATTGTTTAATTAAAATAACATACAGGAAAGAAGGCTTGCACTTATCCAAATTACTCTCAAAGTGCAATCATTCTGACTCATCGCCTACCCAACAATCCTATCCTTAGCTCCTTTTACCAACACACCATAGAAAGCATTCTTTTGGTTGTATCACAGCTTGGTATGGTACCGCAAGGAACAACAAAAAATCATGAATGTAGCCCAATCCATCATGCAAACCAGCCTCCCATCCATTGATTCTGTCTACACTTCCTGCTGCCTCAGCAAAGCAGCCAGCATAATTAAGGACCCCATGCACTCCAGAATTCTCTCTTCCACCTTCTTCTTTCAGGAAATAATACAAAAATCTGAGGTCACATCTCAACCGATTCAAGAACAGCTTCTTCCCTGCTGTCATCAGACTTTTGAATGGACCTACCTTGCATTAAGTTGATCTTTCTCTACACTCTGACTATGACTGTAACACTACATTCTGCACTCTCTCCTTTCCTTCTCTTTGAACGGTATGTTTTGTTATATAGTGCCCAAAAAACACTATATGTTAATACATTGACAATAATAAATCAAATCAAATCAAATCAAATCAAAACAATCTCCCTGTGTCTGCTTGGCTTTTTTCCAGGTGTTCTGGTTTCCTCCCACGGTCTAAAAATGTGTAGGTTGGATGGATTGGCCATGGTAAAAATTGCCCTTTAGTGTCCAAAGATTGGTAGGTTAGGTGGATTAGCTTTGGTAAACGCAGGCATTTACAGGGAAGGACCTGGTTGGGATGCTCTCTTAGAAGGTCAATGGGCAAAATGGCTTCTTTCTGCACTGTAAGGGTTTTATGGTTAAGTTGGAGATGAGAGGGTTGAGGAGATGTTTGATAGAGGGGCTCCAAATCTTGAGAGCCGTGGGCAGCATAGATAGGGAGAAAGTGTTCCCATTGGTGGAAGGATCAAAAACCAGAGTGCACAGATTAAAGGCAATCTATGACTCTTTGGTGAAAGAGGCAATGGACACAGGAGGGAAACCTTTTTCACTCAACAAATGGTTGGAATTTGGAATGCACCGCCTGAGAGTGTGGTAGAGGAAAGATTGATTGAGGCATTCAAGAGGGAAGTGGATTATCTTCTGAGGTGAAAAGACAAGGGTGGGTGGGAGAAGGGCAAGAGGTGAATTGCTCCTTCAAAAAATTGGAGGCATTAATGGGATGGGGGCAATTTTTCACTGGGATGGCCTGCATTCAATCTTCCTAGGCAGAGGGTGAAAGCAAGTATTAGCAAACCCTTATCTAATTATTTTGTGACAAGAATAGTAAGTGGTGCACCAATCCTGCTTAGGATCTTCCAGTAGCCACGTGAGTTTGCTGTCGAGAGGTGATTAATAAAAAAAAAAATTAGTCTCAGAAACTATTGGAGAGCAGGAACTAACCTCTCAGGGTATTATAATTTTCTTTTTATTCATCGTGGGATATGGGCGTTACTGGCTAGGACAGCATTTATTGCCCATTCCTAGCTGCTCTTGAACCACTGAGCTGCCTTCTTGAGCAATTGAGTGACTTGCTGGGCCGTTTCATAGAAACGTAGAAACTCAAAGCAAGAGTAGGCCATTCAGCCTTTCGAGCCAGTTCCGCCATTCATTTTGAGCATGGCTGGTCATCAAATTCAATATCCTAATTTCCACCTTTTCATCTTGTATCCCTTGATTCCTTTACCCCCAAGAGCTGTATCTAATTTATTCTTGAAATCAGATGTTTTGGCCTCAACTATATTTGGTGATAGCAAATTCCACAATTCATCACCCTCTTGCTGAAGGAATTTCTCCTCACCTCAGTTCTAAGAGGTTTATCCCTTATCCTCAAACTATGACCCCTAGTTTTGGACTCCCCTCACCATTGGGAGCATTCTTTTTGAATCAACCCTGTTAGAATTTTGTAAATTTCTATGAGGTCGCCTCTTTCAGAGGGCAGTTGAGAGTCAATCACATTGCTGTGGCTCTGAGTTACCAGTAGCCATGAACATGTAAGAACGGCAGGTTTCCTTCCCTAAAGGACCAGATGGGTTTTTCTTACAATAACGATGGTTTCTGTTTTTTGATTTTTGATTTGATTTTGATTTTTACTATGATTTATGATGTAACCTCAGACTTGTGGAGGGCACAACAGCACAGTGCTTAGCACTGCTACTGCACAGCGCCAGGGGCCCTGGTTTGATTCGCGACTTAGATCACTATCTGTGTGGATTCTGCACGTTCTTCCTGTGTCTGCGCGGGTTTCCTCTGGATGCTCCGGTTTCCTCCCATAGTCTGAAAGACGTGTTGGTTAGGTGCATTGAGCCGAACAAGCACTGGACTGTAGCGACTAGGGGAGTTTCATTCATTGTAGTGTTAATGTAAGCCTTACTTGTGACTAATAGATAAACTTTAACTTTACTGTGACATGCATGAGTATACGGTGAAAAGTATTGTTTCTTGTGTGCTATACAGACAAAGTATAGTATACATAGAGAAAAAAGGAAGAGCATGTAGAATATAGTGTTACAATCATAGCTAGAATGTTGACAAAGACCAATTTAATATAAGGTTGAAAAGTCTGATGGCAGCAGGGAAGAAGTTATTCTTGAGTTGGTTGGTACGTGACCTCAAACTTTTGTACCTATTCCCTGATGGAAGAAGGTGGAGGAGAGAATGTCCGGAGTGTGTAGGATTCTTTCTTGTATTTATGGTTATCGGTAGATTCTTAATTCCAGATATTTTTTATTGAATTCAAATTCTACCACCTGTTGTGGTGAGATTTGAACCAGGGTACTCAGAACATTAGCTAAGTTTCAAGGTGAATAGTTGAGTAATGATATTATGAGGCTATTACCTCCTGAGAATTTCCCCACACCTCTGCCTAGCCTCTAGAATGCTCTGACAATTTCTTCTTCCAACAGTGATGATATCGCAATATAGAATTCCTCCAGTACAGAAAGAGACCATTCAGCTCATCAAGTCTGCACCGACCATATCCGACCCAGCCCCTATTCCCTTAACCTCACCTTGCTAATCCCCTTGACGCTGGGGTCAAATTAGCATGGCCAGTCCATGTAACCCGCACATCTTTGGACTGTGGCAGGAAACTGGAGCACCCGGGAGAAACCCACGCAGACGCAGGGAGAATGTGCAAACTCCACACAGGCAGTGACCCGAGGCTGGAATTGAACCCGGGTCCCTTGTGCTGTAAGGCAGCAGTGTTAACCAGTGTGCCACCGTGCCGCCTCATGGTAACATCATAGCAATTGCACTGGCCCATTTTTATTCTAAACTCCCGGTGTCTGAAGTATGAGTGAGATTCAACATTTGACATCAGGGGTTAACCACGCACACTCACACACACGCACAGGAGGACTTTTATTTTTCCTTTTTCTTCTGCCTGAGCGAGTTGTGCAAGTTCTTGGCCAGGCCAGAGAATGAAATTGCATGAGGAGGAGGCAGAACGGAACGACTGATAGAGAGCAGCCTGAATCACACCTTATGCAGAGGGAGTTTGAGAAGCCAGAGGAAGTTTGTTGCTTAGCCTACCCTTGCCTCCCACCTCGACTGTGATGTGTGGGGGGGCGAGTGCTAATGTCTCAGGAACAACAGACCAATGTTAAAATTCCTTTCTAGTCCCAGTTTTGTTTTCAAACTTTAAAGCAATTTTGCAGCTGTGAAATCAGGCAGAAAATGTCATAAAAATGCAAAAGAAACACTGCGATTTGATCTATTGAGGAATAGAATTCAGAAGCAGGAGAAGTTTTAATAAACCTAAATCGAATCTTGGTTAGACCACACTGAGAGCACTCTCTCCAGTTGTACATGGAAACATACAACAAAAACTCAAGACAGGAATAGGCCATCCAGCCCTTCGAGCCTGCTCCACCATTCATTTGGATTATGGCTGATCATCAAATTTAATATACTGATCCCCCCCTTCCCCCCATATCCTTTGATCCCTTTAGCCTCAAGAGCTATATAATTTTTTCTTGATATCATACAACGTTTTGGCCTCAACTACTTTCTGTGGTAATGAATTTCACACATTCATCATCCTCTGGTGAAGAAATTCCTCCTTGCCTCAGTTTTAAAAGATGTACTCCCTTATCCTTAAGCTATGACCCCTGGTTCTGGACTCCCCCACCATTGAGAACATTCTTTCTGAAACTATCCTGTCTAACCCTGTTAGATTTTTATAAGTCTGTATGAGATCCCCTCTCAGTCTTCTAAACTCCAATGAACATGCCCCTATCCTCATATTACATTCCTGCCACCATCCCAGGAATCAGCCTGATAAACTTTCGCTGCACCCCCTCTGTAGTAAGAGCACCCTTCTCAGATAAAGATACCAAAACTGCACACAGTACTCCAGGTATGGCCTCACCAACATCTTATGCAATTGCATCCCTATACTCAAATCCTATGTCATAAAAAAAATTGAGGAACTTTGGAGAAAATGATTAACAAATAATTGACAAGGATGACACCAGAAATCAGAGGTTCCATCTATAAGGAACAATTTAAGAAGCAATGATTCTTTTCCCTAAAAAAAGGAGATGCCTAAGAGATGGTGCTGAGTTTACGAAGGGATGTGATAGGTTGCACTTGAGAAGATGTTGGGATGCCAAAACTAGGGATCTTAAGGTGAAGAAGCTTACCCTTCAATTCCTTTGGACTTAAAATTTATCTAGCTTCCCCTATAAATATATTCATGATAATCACCTCGATGTAGTAGGGAAATCCACATTCTCACCACTCTCTTGGTAAAGAAGTTTCTCGTAAATTCCTGGTATGAATTTATTAGTGACTATCTTTTGATTTGATTTATTATTGTCACACGTATTAACATACAGTGAAAAGTATCATTTCTTACGTGCTACACAAAGCATATCGTTCATAGAGAAGGAAACAAGGCCATTTCGGAGGGTAATTGAGATATTTTTATTGAATTCGAATTTCACCAGATGCCGTGGTTGGATTTGAACTGATGATGAATGGAATTTTCACATTCTGCTGGCCACGGGAATTGTAGTGGGCAGGGAGAAGCAGACATGCAAAGTTCCGTTGATCTCAGGTGGATTTTCTGGTTTTGGGGAGAGTGCGGCCAGAAAATCCTGGCCACTGTGTCAATTCCATAGTTTGGAGAACATTGACAGCTAGAATGGGTTAGGTACGGGCCTTTGACCTCTGGGGTCAGGCTTCAACTCAGGCAGGGACTGAAGGAATGACATTCCCTAGTTCCAAAATTGGACCTCATTGTGCCCAAACCTTGGAGGAGAAAAGAACATAATGAGAATCAATATTTGGGTGTGATCTCTCACACTCCATCTCCCCTGTCAGTGCACCAGCTGGAGAGCCGTTACTTCCAACTGTCCAGATCCCCAACTGAAACAGGTACAAGGCACCTTGAATACGCAAACCAGATGCCTCATATCTCTATAAGAACCCATTCCAAATTCCTCATCAGCTGGGAGCAACATGTGCCGCAGGCGCTCAATTCCGTGTTTCCTGTTGCCATGCCATCTTCTTTAAAGCGTTCCACAAAAATATGCTGAGTCACCACCAATCAAGGCTCACCTCTCACTGATTCAGCTTTCCCCCTTGCCCCATCCCCAGGGGCCCAGCAATAGAACCCAACAGCTTTGCTAATAGCCACTCACAGCAGGCCCATGGTCAAGTTCCCATTCAATTTCATGGAATACAGAATCCCTGCAGTGCAGAAGGAGGCCATTCAGCCCATTGAGCTTGCACCAAAAACAATGCATGGAGCTGTAGGGATAGGATCGGGGGGGCGGTGTTGTGGATTGCGGCCGGTGCAGACTCGATGGGCCTCCTTCTGCACTGTAGGGATTCTGTAATTTGATGACTTGATATTTCTAGGAGAGCTGAGAAATATGATCCATTAAAAAAGCAGAAAGTTAATCCAGTTACCTGTCCAATAAGGACAACAATGGGCAAATTATCCAGTGGTGAAACAGTTAACTGTTTTCCCCATACCTGTTGGAAATGGTATTGGACTGACTGTACTCACAAGTCACATTACACATCCCTTGCACTCAGCACGCAGCAGTGATTTATATACATTCTGCCTTTATTGATAACTTTTTGCCAAATATGCATCTAATGCTCAGTGCGATTTATTTAGTTGGAGCCGTTACAAAGCAGGTTGCCTCTCTGATTAACGAAACAGAAGTCCCTGGTGCGAGCAGCAATGGAAATTGTGGTTTGAAATGTCACACCTGATCTGGAAGATGTATGTGGGAGTCTGAGAAAGTGATGCAATTCTGTTTTCCCTAGCCACTCTGTCTCAGGCTCTGTTCCTGGGCAACCACATAGGCTGCAAAGCAAAATGACATCCATAAGGGAGGTGTCTAGGCGGATTGGTTGTTTAGCCTAACCTACTTTCCAACCACATGCCCACTGTTGTCCTTATCCCACAGGCAACTGGGTTGTGTCCATAGTTCAATCAGCATGGTAATGGATGCATAGTTCCGGCACAGTGGCACGAGATGGCATGATGGTACAGTGGTTAGTACTGCTGCCTCACAGTGACAGGTACCTGAGTTCAATTCCCGGCTTGGATAACTGTATAGAGTTTGCATGTTCTCCCTGCATGGGTTTCCTCCGGGTGCTCCCATAGTCCAAAGATATGTGCGTTAAATGGATTGGCCATGCTAAATTGCCCCTGAGTGTCAGAGGACTAACTAGGGTAAATGCATGGGGTTATGGGAAGAGGGCCTGGGTGGAATTGTGGTCAGTGCAGGCTCGTTGGGCTGAATGGCCTCCTTCAGCACTGTAGGATTCTATGATACCATTGAAGTTCAGAGCCACATCCCCACATCTTGTTAGACCTGGTGCTGTAAGTAGAGTCATTGTCACAGCTTCATCTATTGGCTCGGCAGTGATGATCTCACTGCTGATCACCTCAATCTTTGCACGTGCAAAGTGGAGTGACACGGTGGCACAGTGGTTAGCACTGCTGTCTCACAGCACCAGGGACTCTGGGTTCAAATCCCGGCTTGGGTCATTATCTGTGTGGAGTTTACATGGGTTTTCTCTGGGTGCTCCGATTTCCTCCCACACTTCGAAAGGCGTGCTGCTTAGGATGCATTGGCCATGCTAAATTCTCCCTCAGTGTACCTGAACAGGCGCCAGCGTGTGGCAACTTGGAGATTTTCATCGTAACTTCGATACAGTGTTAACATAAGCCTACTTGTGACACTAATAAATAAATAAGATAACAGAACAAAGAACAAAACAGCACGGGAAACAGGCCCTTCGGCCCAACAAGCCCGTGCTGCCACCCTGATGTTCCCACCTCTACCTGTGATCCCTGTCCATGTTTATAGATCTAAACCAAATTTGAGACAACTTAGGGAGAATTTGTTTTGCCAATTAGCCTAAGAGCACATCTTTGGGACGTGGGAGGAAACCGGAGCACCTGGAGAAAACCCAAGCAAGCACGGGGAGAATGCGCAAACTCCCACAGACACAGGCCCAAATCCATGTATCTGCACAGCACAGCGATAGTCACTGAGCAGCACAGAGGGAATGCCACGTGGCTGGAGATACACTTGAACTAAGATCCTATAATCCTATTTAGATGAATGTAAAAGATCTTTGGAGCCAGAACCATAGACCAGTTAGCGAGCAGGCCATTTGGACTGTCCGATCCAATGCCAATTCACTGCAAGAATAATCAGCTCCATTCCCTGCTCTTTCACCATAACCCTGCAATTTTCTTTTCCCTTTGGATGCTTATCCAAATCCCTTTCGAAAGCCACCGCGCTGCCAGGTTTGCACTTTCCAGATCCTAATTACTTACCATCTATAAAAGATTTTCCCCAAATCATTTTGGATTTTTAGCCGGTCACCTTAAACCTTAGGGCAGCATGGTGCACAGTGGTCAGCACCAGGGACCCAGGTTCGATTCTCGCCTTGGACGACTGTCTGTGTGAAATCTGCACATTCTCCCTCTGTCTGTGTGGGTTTCCTCCGGGTGCTCTGGTTTCCTCCCGTAGTCCAAAGATATGCAAGTTAGATGTATTGATCATGCTAAATTCTCCCTCAGTGTACCCGAACATTGAGCAGGGTTGTGGAGGTAGGGCCTGAGTAGCATTATTGTCGGTTCAGGCTTATAGGCCAAATGGCCTCTTTCTGCACTGTAGGGATTCTATAATTCTGTATTCCCTGGCTCTCACAGCTCCACATGAAGCAGAGCAGAGATGGTCAACACCCACTTATAAACAAAAGGCACCAGAAGAGATTAACTAGTCACTGGTTCATTGACTGTTTGTGAAACTTCAGGGTGTTCAGATTGCTGGTCCATAGAATACCCTGCAAAAAATAGTTGATTCATAATAAGGATCTTTGGAATAAGATGTGAAACAGGCCAAATAAACCCAATTTATTTTTCACTGCCTTAGACGCACAATACTAGATCCAGCCAGTTTAGAATACTATATAACCACTGCAATGAAAAGAACTTGTATTTATATAGCACCTTTCGTGACCTTGGGAAGTCCCAAAACACTTTACAGCCAATGAAGAACTTCTGAAATGTAGTCACTGTAGGAAACACAGTGCCAAATTATACATAGTGAGGCCACATAAACAGCAGTGTGAAAATGACTTAGTAATCTGTTTTTCTTAGTGATGTTGGTTAAGGGATAAATATTGGCCAGGACAGCAGGGATAATTTAACTCCCCTTTTTGGAATAGTGTCCTGGAATCTTTTGCACTCACCTGAAAGGTATGGTTTAACATCCCAGCCTACTGACAGTGCAACACTCTCTCTTAATCTCAGCCTAGATTATCTGCTCAAGTCTCGGGGGGAAGACTTGAAGTAGAGATGCCGTCATTGGACTGGGGTAAACACAGTAAGAAGTCTGACAACATCAGGTTTAAGTCCAACCGATTTATTTCATAGATCAAATAAATCAGTTGGACTTAAACTTGGTGTTGTCAGACTTCTCACTGTAAGACTTGAACCCAGAAGTCTTTGGGTCAGAGCTATGATTGGAACAAAATGAAGTATCCGATTGGCACTTCGAGTGTGTTGAATCGGGCTGATGACGTGCTGGGTGTGGACAAAATGACAGCAGTACGGTGTCAGTTAGTTATCCTCTTTGTCCTTGGTAGGTGATAAGTCCAGAACGGTGTTCCTCAATCAGTCAGAGAAAGCTCTGTCCATGCCCCTCATCATCTTGTGGAGTTTGCACATTCTCCCCGTCTCTGTGTAGGTTTGCTCTGGGTGCTCTGGTTTCGTCCCACAGTCCAAAGATGTGCGGGGTTAGGTGGATTGGCCATGAAAATTGCCCCTCAGTTACAGGGAGATTAGCAGGACAAATACATGGGATAGAGCCTGGGTGGGATTGTGGTCAGTGCAGGCTTGATGGGCCAAATGGCCTCCTTATGCACGTAGGGATTCTATGATTTTACATGTGACTCCAAAGCCACAGCAATGTGGTTAACTTTCAACTGTCCTCCAAGGGCAATTAGGGATGGGTAATAAATGCTGGCCCAGCTGGTGACACCCCCGTGTTCCATGAATGAATAAAAAAATACAGCTGAATCAATTCAGTTTCTGGAGAACGGTAATCTACGGGATATTCACAGCGGGAGATCCAGCGATAGGAATGCCATTGAGTGCCAAGAGGAGATGGTTAAGTTCTCTCTTGTTCTTACTTGCAGACAATACACCAGAGGGAGGGAATGGAGGAGGAGCTAAAAATAAACTTGCAGTCATAACAACACAACTGTTAGTACTTCAATCACCTCCAGCAGAAAGTGCCCGGGGAATTTTGCAACAATAATTTAATCCTGGGGTTCAGGTGACAATCTTTCAATCTTGTGGTTTACGATTTCATGAGAGCCCTCATGTAAACGTACAATCCTGCCTCTAACTCCTCCAGTCCCATTCTTCTCCTTATGAACCATGAGAGTGAGAGCTGGTGGCAACATTAGCTGCCTGAGAGGATCATATTCTCAAAAGTGCGTCTATTAAAAGTTAATGTGGCTTCTCTTCCCAACACAGAGCTTAAACCAATGTTAAACCAGTCCAAAAAATGTTGAAACGCTATTAAGTTGATTAGATTTCTTTTCCAAAGAAAGAGCCTTGTTGGTGAGACTCTCTTTGTTTAATGACTATGCCGGGATCCGCCAGCAAACAGCTGGCTGTGGTCTCAGGAATATAGCGTTGAACTGAAGCCCAACTCATTCCAAATCTCTGATCCAGACCTCACAGCTTGTGTGGATCACAGCCTCGACCTCCTCCCCACCTCCAATGTTGCTTGCTGCCTGGTTCGCTGACCTAGCCTGTCCTAATTAACACTTCTTCAATAGTTGTAGGCAGGCATATCATTCGATGCAGCAAGATGCATCAGTCCCTCTCGATCTTAAAGGGCAACTTGTTACTGAATCCCAGCAACAGCCAAACAAACACTGAGGAGTGAATGACAAAACAAATGGCAATAAAATTTTTAAAAAAAGGAGAAAATTGACTTGCATTTCGTAACATAGAATCGCTACAGTGTGCAAGATGGCCATTTGGCCCATTGAGCCTGCACCGATAACAATGCCGTATCCCCACATATTTACCCCACTCAACCCCCAGAAATTAGGATCAATTTAACATGGCCAATGCAGTTAGCCTGCGCATCTTTGGGCAGTGGAGGAAATCGGAGCACCCCGAGGAAACCCATGCAGATATGGGGAGAATGTGCAAACTCCACACAGACGACGACCCAAGCCTGGAATTGAACCCGGCTCCCTGGCACTGTGAAGCAGCAGTGTGAACCACCATGCCAATTGAAAACATATCTGATAATCACTAAATATCTGAAAGCACTTTGCACCCATTTTCTCATGGTCACCGACAAGTGGGCGCAACTCACAGCTTCCATTAATATAAGTCATGATGATAGAGTGGTTAGCATTGCCTACTCACAGTTCCAGGGACCTGAATTCAATTCCGGCTTCAAGTAACTGGTGCATGTTCTCCTCATGTCTGTGTGGGTTTCCTCCAGGTGCTCCAGTTTCCTCCCACAGTGCAAAAATATGGTATGTTAAATTGCCTTAGTGCTCCCAGATATGTAGGTTAGGGGGAATAAGTGGAGTAAATATGTGGGATTATGGGGATAGGACCTGGGTGCGATTCTTTGTTGGAGATCTGGTGCAAACTTGATGGGCTGAATGATCTACTTCAGGACTGTAGTGATTTTATGAAGTCTGTGAATATTCCTGTCAAATAGATTTTAGAATCTGACCACACTAAAGGAGACCATTCAGCCCATCGTAAGTGGAAGGAATAGTAAATTAGCTAGTGGGAGGCTCACGTCCAGCGTGGGTCAGTGGGGCTGAATTCCCTGTTTTTGGGCTGTTGAATTGATGTATCTCAATGAGGAATCAATAAGAAGGAATCAATAACTAGGGGAAGGAGAAATCAGCCAGAGTTTGCATACTTGATTGCTATCCAATGACCCCTACAGCTTGCAAAAACTGCAGCCAAACGGATCTGCCATGCGGTCAGCACTCCAGTAGTCATGACTTTCAGAGAATTGTGTGTCTACATTCAGGAATGGCTTCACAGCGTCAAACCAGTCATGGCTGAGGACCAAGAGCAGACTTCAGACAAGTACGCGCCATAATGCTTCATAATTAAACTCAGCAACCTCTCCTCTTCTCTAAGTTCACCCTCACATAAGGACAGCGTTAGGATTTTTCATACCTTTTCATCAGAGTTACAAATGGACGGTTAGAAACTGCGTCTACAGAAATGCCCTCCAGTGTTTTAGTTTGTATACTCTCGACACTCCATATTAAAATAAATGGTAACTATCCCAGCCACAGTATTTAGTCCCACGTCCAATTACTGGCCATGAGCAATCCTCCAAGGAAACTGTGGCTTTGAATCCCACAGCGCTCTCAGCTCTGAGTCAGAATGTCGTGGGTTCAAATCCCAATGTAGGGCTTGAGCACAGAATATCTCACTGTGGTACTGAGAGAGCACTGGAGGGCCTGTGTTCTGTATGTTATAAACCAAAGCTTTGCTTGTCCTTTGAGGAGAATGCAAAAAAGAAACGTATGCCAATATTTGAAGAGCAGAGAAGTTAAAATACCTACAGTACAGAAGGAAGGCATTTGGCCAATCAAACTGCATTGACAACAATCCCACCCACATCTTATCCCCATAATCCCAAGTCTTGGGGTGCTATGGTAGCACAGTGGTTAGCACTGCTGTTTTACAGGGCCAGGGACCCGGATTCAATTCCAGGTTTGGGTCATTATCTTTGTGGAGTTTGCACATTCTCCTCGTGTCTGCATGGGTTTCCTCAGAGTGCTCCAGTTTCCTCCCACAGTAAAAAGACATGCTGGTTAGGTTCATTGGCCATGCTAAATTCTCTGTCAGTGTATCCAAACAGGCACGGAGTATGGCAACTAGGGGATATCCATAGTAACTTCATTGCAGTGTTAATGTAAGCATAATTGTGACTAATAAATAAACTTTATTTATTCCACTAATCCTCTGACACTAAGGAACAATTTGGCATGGCCAATCAACCTAACCTACACACCTTTGGATTGTGGAAAGAAACCAGAATTCTTGAAGGAAACCCATAAAGATACAGGGAGAATGTGCAAACTCCTCACAGACAGTGACCCAAGGCTGGAATTGAACCTGAGTCCCTGGCGTTGTGAGACAGCAATGCTAACCATTGTGCCACCAGTTCCCCGGTGGAACATTCATCCCTTAACCAATACAACAAAATAGAAATCAACTGGCCATTTCTTTTTGGCTGTTCGTTAACTCTTTTTGTCTGCTTTCATCTAATTGATAATGGTAAGACCTCCAAATAATTAATTGGTTATTAAAAATGTCCTGAAGATATGAAAGGATGATTCATCATAGAATCCATAGAATCCCTATAGTGTAGAAGAAGGCCATTTGGCCCATTAAGTTCTTTCATTGTTGTTGCCTTGTTCGAGAGTTGGCCATATAAACATAGTTATTATTCTCAGTGAAAATTCAGGGATGGGATTTGGAAATGTGAACACAAATTTAGAAGTTTCTATGTCCCTGTCCCGGGGAGGCTGGTGTCTTGTGTCACTGCTTCACCAGCTGACCCAGACAAATAATTTCTCCATGATGCTGGGGTTGGGAAGGGAAAACCGAGTCTCAACCTGTGAGAAGGTGGACAGATTAAAGGAAGGAATTCCAGAGTTTTGGGGCCTAGGCAGCTGAAGGCAAAGCAACTGTAATGGAGTAACGAAGGAAGTGGGAATACAGAGGAGAGATTATTGTAGCAACATGGAAATGGAGAGGCACCGAGCTTGGAGCTATAGGGAAGGGCGAGATTTGAACATAAAGACGAGGGGTGGGGATTTTCCATCCCTTCCTGCCAATGGGATTTTCCAGACCCGCCAAAAGTGCCATCCCCATGGCGGGTTCCCCAATGGTGGGACGGGCAAGCCACGCAAAATGCAGTAATCATTGGCTGGACTGGAAGATCCCAATGATGGCCAATGGCAAGCCATCTCCAGGAATTCCCACCTGGGAATTCTAAAACTGAACCATTGGTGGATTGGAGCCAGTGTAGGTCAATCCACAGATTTACAGCATATATTAAAATATTGCTCTTTCTGCAAGCTTTTAAACATCCTTCTTAATTGACTTGGTGTTAATTTGTGACTAGCAATCTTGCTGTGCAACATCGTGCAGGGTGGCACAGTGGTTAGCACTGCTACCTTAACTGCCAGAGACCTGCGTTCGATTCCAGCCTCAGTTCACAGAATCATCCAGTGCAGCAGAGGCCCTTCAGCCTGTTGAGTCCGTTCTGACACATTGGAAACACAAGAACTCTTACCTAGTCCCACTTGGTCCATAGCCCTGAATGTTATGATATGCCAGCTGCTCATCCAGGGATTTTTTTAAAGGATGCGAGACATCTCGCCTCCACCATCCTCCCAGGCAGCACATTCCAGGCTGTCACCATCCCCTGGGTAAAAAAGCTTTTCCTCACATCCCCCCTGAACCTCCTGCTTCGCACCTTGAACCTATATTCCCTCTTGGCTGCTTCTTCAACTAACAGGGGAACAGTTGCTCCCTATCTGCCCTGTCCATGCCCCTTGGTCAGGTCGCCCCTCAGTCTTCTTTGCTCCTACAAAAACAATTCAATCCCTATCCAATTTCCCTTCATAACTTAAATGCTCCATCCCAGGCAGCATCCTGGTAAAACTCTTCTGCATCCCCCCCAGTACAATCATGTCCTTTCTATAATGTGGTGACCAGAACTGCACACAGTACACCAGCTGTGGCCTCACCAAAGCTCTATACAACTCCAACATGACTTCCCTGCTTTTGTAAGCTGTGCCTCGATTGATAAAGGCAAGTGTCCCATATGCCTTTTTCACCACCCTACTAACATGCCCTTCCTCTTGAGGATTAATAAGTAAACTGTGGCTAAAGAGGTGTATTTTGAATGAGTTAAAATTGGGCCCTGTTACATTCCCCATCAGCAGTTCCTGGATGGGAATCAGAACCTGGCTGATCTTTTCCCTGTCTGTAAACAGGGGTGGAACTGGAGGTCAGTTGCTGCTCTAGTCGACCAACTAACCCGACGTAGAGGTCGATAAACAGGGGGAACCGTTCCTGGTTCTGCTAATCACACGTTGCCCTGAGCAACGAGGTTATCTGGGAAGCTCCGACTGCACTCTTTGGAAAACGGAAAAAATCCAGTTCTTATCCAGCTGACTTTTCCATTCATTCTAGCATTTACTGAGGGAAATCGGCCCTGTCTGTTCCACCCTCACAACACCTCTGATTGTTATTCCAAAAGAGAATATTTTCAGAATCCAAAACAACATTCGCAGGTTGAAAGCAGGTAAGATCATTGAAAACGGTCCTTATCAGAAGAGAACAGAATACCAGAAAACAGTGAGAGTAAAGGGGGCAGAAAAACAAATCACTGCAGGGGGAATAACAAAAAACAGGACGTTTTCCGGCAAAAATGAAGGAAATTGAAAACAAAGAGTTCACCCTCCTGTTTCCCTGACTGAGTGTATGATCATGATCAATAAGAACTTACTTGCGAGGCAGCGTTATTCAATTTCCACCTACTTAATGCTGCAGCATCATAGAATACAGTAAGAAGTCTCACAACACCAGGTTTAAGTCCAACCAGTTTATTTGATAGTAATCCCACAAGCTTTCGGAAATGGTATTCCTTTATATACAGTGTCTTTGTATGCCTTTCTCTGATCAGAAAAACTGGTTGGACTTTAACCTGGTGTTGTGAGACTTCTTACTGTGTTTACCCCAGTCCAACACCAGCATCTCTACATCATGACACCATAGAATAGTCACAGCACGGTAGGGGGCCATTTGGTTCTTCTAGGGTAATTAAGAAGTCGGGTGGCGCGGTGGCATAGTGGGCCACCTGGGCTCGATTCCCAGCTTGGGTCACTGTCTGTGTGGAATTTGCATGTTCTTCCAGTGTCTGCGTGAGTTTCCTCCGGGCGCTCTGGTTTCCTCCCATGTTTTGAAAGATGTGCGGGTTAGGTGCATTGTGACACCAGAATATGGCAACTAGGGGAATTTCACAGTAACCTCATTGCAGTGTTAGTGTAAACCTTTCTTGTGATTAATAAAAAAACTTTAAAAAGTTTAAGTTTTAAACTTTAAGCTGCTCCTACTCTCTGGCCCTTTTCGCAAAGCCCTATGATCCTCTTTCTCTTTAGCTGGTTGTACACTTCCATTTTGGAAGCATATTGAATCTGCTACCACCGCCATTATTAGACAGCACATTCCAAACTCCAACCAATCACTGTGTGAAAAAGGTTCTCCTTTTGATCCTTTTTGCCGATCACTTTGATTTTGATTTAATTTTTTATTGACACATTTATTAGTATACAGTGAAAAATATTGTTTCTTGCCTGCTGTACAGACAAAGCATACTGTTCATAGAGAAGGAAAGGAGACAGTGCAGAATGTAGTGTTACAGTCATAGCTAGGGTGTAGAGAAAGATCAACTTAATGCAAGGTAGTTGCTATGTGACCTCAGACTTTTGTATCTTTTCCCTAACGGAAGAAGGTGGAAGAGAGAACATCTGGGGGTGCGTGGGGTCCTTAATTATGCTGGCTGCTTTGCCAAGGCAATGGGAAGTGTAGACAGAGTCAATGGATGGGGGGCTGGTTTGTGTGATGGATTGGGCTACATTCATGATCTTTTGTAATTAGCTTGCAGTTTTGGGCAGAGCAGGAGCCATACCAAGCTGTCATAGAACCAGAAAGAATGGTTTCTGTGGTGCATTTGAAAAGTTGGTAGAGTCGTAGCTGACATGCCAAATTCCCTTAGTCTTCTGAGAAAGTAGAGGTATTGATGGACTTTCTTGATTATTGTATGGGCATGGGGGGACCAGGACAAGTTGTTGGTGACCGAAAAACGTGAAGCTCCTTATGCTCAGTGGCCTCTGCTTTTCAACCTTTCTACCGATGGGAAAAGTTCCTCCCTCGCGATTCTGTCCAGATCCCTCGTAATTCTGAACACCTGTCAAGTACAGACTCGGTAGGCCAAATGGCCTCCTTCTGCACTGTAGGGTTACTGTCAAATCTCGGTCAGAATTCCCAGGCAGTTCACACCTGGAGAGGGCAGAGATTTCGGTACTCGGCCAAATCTCTGCTCACTGCAGCGGTATTGGAAAATCCCGCTGGCGTGATTAACCGGAGAATCCCACCCCTCTTCACAACGTTCTCTCTTGTAATGACAGCAGCTCCAGCCTTGCCAATCTATCCAACTCTCTCATCCCTGGAGCTTTTCTTGCAAATATGCTTTGTGAGGGTAAGTATAGCACCATGGCAATAAAGAATAATACGAAAAGAATACTTTGACACAACAACTTTATCACACCTCTCTGAACAAATTCTCTCGCTTAAACAAGCACAGCAGCCATTTGTGCATGCAGGAAGATCTCACACACAGTGATGAAGTGAGCAATCAGTTAATGATTGTTTTTGGTGGAGTTGAATAAGGGGGAAGTAACATTTTAGTGGAAATCCCCCCTTTTTATTACAAACAATGCCTGGCAATCATTTGCATCCTCTTGCAAGCACCAGATTCAAGCCCCAGTTTAATGTCTCCAAATGTATTCCAAATCGACATTATAGTTAAGAAAGCCCAGCAGCACGTCTACTTTCTCGGGAGGCTAAGAACATTCGACATGTCTGCTATGACTCTCACCAATTTTTACAGATGTACCACAGAAAGTATCTTATCCAGATGTATCACAGTTTGATACTGCTCCTGCTTTGACCAAGATCACTAAAGGCTACAAAATGTTCTGAATGTAGCCCAATCCATCATGCAAACCTGCCTCCCATCCATTGACTCTGTCTGCATTTCCCGCTGATTCAGGAAAGGAGCCAACCTAATCAAGGACCCCACGCACTCCGGACATTCATTCTTCCACCTTCTTCTGGCAGGAAAAAGGTACAAAGTTCTGAAAGAATGTACTAATCTAATCAAGAACAGCTTCTCCACTAAATAGTCCTATAATATATTAAGTTGATCTTTCTCTTCACCCTTTCTGTATCTACAACATTATATCCTGCACTCTCTCCATTCCTTCTCCCCTATGTGCACTATGAACGGTATGTTTTGACTGTATAGCACGCAAGAAAAATACTTTTCACTGTATTCCTATACATGTGACAATAATAAATCAAATCAAATCAAATCAGACTATAGAAATGTGAGGAACAATGTGAACATCATTCAGAATATGTCTTCATCCTCAGCTTTGCTGGGTGGCACGGTGGCACAGTGGTTAGCTCTGCTGCCTCTCAGTGCCAGGGACTCACATTCAATTCTGGCCTTGGGTCACTGTCTATGTGAAGCTCCCCTTTCTCCCTGTGTCTGCATGGGTTTCCTCCAGGTGCTCCGGTTTCCTCCCGCAGTCCAAAGACGTGCGGGTTAAATTGATTGGCCATTCTAAATTGATCTTAACGCCAGAGGATAACAGAGTAAGTATGTGGGGTTACGGGAATAGGGCATGGGTGAGGGACTGTGATCGGTGTAGATTCGATGGGCTAAATGGCCTCCTTCTTCACTATAGGAATTCTATTCCATTCTTGCTCAGTATCCCTTGATGCTGTCATCTAACATGACGACACAGTGGTCAGCATTGCTGCCTCACAGCACCAGGAACCTGGGTTCGATTCCTGGCTTCGGTCACTCTCTGTGTGGAGTTTGCTTGTTCTTCCCTTGTCTGTGTGGGTTTCCTCCGAGTGCTCCAGTTTCCTGGAGCACTCCTGGTTAATTGGCCATGCTAAATTCTCCCTCAGTGTACCCGAAGGGAAGGTGGCAACTAGGGGATTTTCGTAGTAACTTTACTGCAGTGTAATTGTAAGTCATACTTGTGACAAATAAATAAACATTAACCTTTTTCATAAAAGGGCATAGAGGCATGGGTAACAAAAGCCAATCTTGCCAATGATACCCACATCCTGAGAATGAATTGTTGAAAAAAAGCTAACAAGGAGTCAGAGTTGCTTTGGGGACAAGTAACTTTCCTGATCTGAGCAATTTAGTCCCGTATTAGAAGGTAACGTTACCAGTCATCCAGCTTCCTAGAATGCATTCCAGAGGGTGGTCCACTGATGTGAAGAAGTGAATTAAGAATTCAAAATTCTTTATGAATCCTTTAGGCATCATGTGTGAGCATTTTTCCGAAAGATGCTAAATATTTGGCAGGCATATCACACCCGTCTAGAATTTAAAGAGTATTTCTTAAAATAGGCCCCAGTTGTCTCAGTTGCACTGCTATTAAATTCAGTTCAGTATTTAACACTGATAACCAGGCAGATAACTGTGAGTTGTAATAAGAAATCTCTGATCTGCCAGCACTGAGTGACATTCCGAGGTGGGAGAGAAGATGTAATTGGACTGGTGCTAATAGAACGCAATCTCCTCAGGTCCTTTCCGTGTCACATTGTCAGCAGCCAGTTCTGAGCACATAATGTTCGTCCATTCCCCAATTTTAAATGGGAGCTGGAGAATCAGTCTTATCTTGTGGCACAGTGTCACAGTGGTTAGCATTGCTGCCTCACTGAGCCAGGGACCCGGGTTCAATTCCAGCCTCAGTTGACTGTCCGTGTAGAGTGTGCACGTTCTCCCATGTGTGGGTGTGGTCTTCCTCTTGGTGTTCCAGTTTCCTCCCGCAATCCAAAGATGATTAGGTGGATTGGCCATGGGAAATTGCCCCTCAGAGTCAGGGGGACTAACAGAACAAATCTGTGGGGTTACAGGGTGAGGGGCCTGGGTGGGATTATTGTCAGTGCAGGCTTGATGGGTCAAATGGCCTCCTTCTGCGCCATAGAGATTCTATGATTCTATCAACTAGAGGGCTAGAATACAAGAGCAGCGATGTCCTGCTGAGGCTGTATTAAGCTTATACGTCAGACCCCATTTGGAATATTGTGAGCAGTTTTGAGCTCCATACCTAAGGCTAGAGTGCGACCAACTTCTTTTCTATTCTTTCATTGACTGTGGGTCCATTAGCTAGGCCAGCATTTGTAATACATCCCTAATTGCCCTTAAATTTTTGATTTGATTTGTTATTAAAGCACGTATTAGCATACAGTGAGAAGTATTGTTTCTTGTGAACTATACAGACAAAGCATATCGTTCATAGAGAAGGAAACAAGACAGTGCAGAATATAGTGTTACAGTCATAGCTAGGGTGTAGAGAGAGATCAATTTACTGCGAGATAGGTCCATTCTAAAAGTCAGATGGCAGCAGGGAAGAAGCTGTTCTTGAGTTGGTTGGAATGTAGTCTCAGACTTCTGTATCTTTTTCCTGAAGGAAGAAGGCGGAAGAGACAATGTCCGGGGCGTGTGGGTTCCTTAATTATGCTGACTACTTTGCTGAGGCAGCTGGAAGTGTAAACAGAGTTAATGGATGAAAGGCTGGTTTGTGTGATGGATTGGGATACATTCATGATCTTTTGTAGATCCTTGCTGGGCAGTCAAAAGCCAACCACATTGTCTGAATTCGCTTATAGGCAGACGTTATATTCTATTAGAGGGCATTAGTGAACCAGATGGGTTTTACAGACCAATTAATGTTAGTCATCGTGGTCACCACAACAGGCCAGATTTCAATTTCAGATTTATTAATTGAATTCAAATTCCCTCAGTGGTCATAGTAGAATTCTAACGCCCCGTATCCAGTGCATTAGTTTGGGGCGGCACAGTGGCACAGTGGCTAGCACTGCTGCCTCATAGCATCAGGGATCCAGGTTCAATTCCTGGCTCAAGCCAGTATCTGTATAGAGTCTACACATTCTCCCTGGTCTGTGTGGGTTTCCTCCACAAGCTGAAAGATGTGCTATTTAGGGTGCATTGACAGGAGCTGAAATGTGGCAACTTCATTGCAGTGTTAATGTAAGTCTTACCTGTGACTAATAAATAAACTTAAAAACTTTTGAATTGCTGGAATTATAGAATCTCTACAGTGCAGAAGGAGGCCATTTGACCCATCAAATCTGCACCGATTTTCCAACAGAGTATTCCACCCAGGCCCTGTCCCTGTAAGCCCATGCATGTGTCCCACTCATTCCCCACTCATTGGGATACCAAGAGGCAATTTGGTACCGTCAATCTGCCCAACATGCTGATCTTTGGGTGGAAACCGGAGTACCCTGAGGAAACAACACAGGTTTAAGTCCAACCAATTTATTTGATAATAAACTCACAATCTCTACATCACGAAAGACACGCAGACACGGGAAGAACACGCAAACTGGTCCAGGACTATGTCACCATCTCCCCAGAACTGATTCACAGCTATGCAATTGAACCTGAAGGTTTAAGGATGGTTTGGTTCTTCTCAGTTGTCACCTTGCCAGAACTCCTGCCCACTTTCCCCTCTGCCTGTGACTTAGAATCAAAATGGGACCGCCTAGTGAAGGATTATGGCAAGCATGGATCCTTCCATACTCTCAGGCTGCCTTATCCAAGGAACTCTAGAATTCATTACCCGAATTGATGAAGGAGGCAGAGACCCTAAACACTTTTAAAAAGTACCTGGATCTGCACCTTATTTCCCCATGGCTATGTGGGTTTCCTCTGGCTCCTACAGTTTTCTCCCACAGTCTGAAAGACGTGCTGGTTAGACGTATTGGCTGTGCCAAAGTGTTCCTCAATGTACTCGAACATATGTTGTTGTGTGGCAACTATTGGATTTTCACTGTGACTTCATTGCAGTGTTAATGTAAGCATACTTGTGACACTAATAAATAAAGTAAAAAACTTAAAACTTAAGTGCTGTAAGCTATGGGGCTAAGGGCCGGGTGCAGAAAGATGGGATTAGAAAAGGATGGGAATGGAGGGATATGGTTCCTGGAAGGGTAGGGGGTTTTAGTTCAGTCAGGCAGCATGGTTGCTGCAGGCTTGGAGGGCCTATTCTGTAATTTTCTTTGACCTTAAAAAGGGCGGCTGGGTGTTCTCGGGCTGTCATGGACAAGATGGGCCGAATTGTCTCCCTCTATGCTGAAACTTCTCTATGGTAAAGTTTCACAAGTAACGCTTACATTAACACTGCAATGAAGTTACTGTGAAATTCCCCTAGTCGCCACATTCTGGCACCTGTTTGGATCAATGCATCCTAACCAGCACAGCTTTCAAACTGTGGGAAGAAACTGGAGCACCCAGAGGAACCCATATAGACATGGAGAAAATGTGCAAACTCCACACAGTGGCAGGGACCCAAGCCGGGAATTGAACCCAGGTCCCTGGCACCGTGAGGCAGCAGTGCTAACCACTGTGCCACCATGCCTCTATGAAATCTCCTGCTCAATCTCCTGTTAAGCTCAATTTATACCCCCCTACCCGGTCCTATCAGATTTGAAAAATGCTTTTCCAGGTTGGGTAATAACAACAGTTTTGATTGCTATCAGGAAAGAGTTAAATGTCCCAGTTTAGGGAGGGCAATAAATGGAAAGAAATTCCAACTTAATATCTCAACTCAATTGCTGTGAGGAGTAGAAGAGATTGACGTTCAGATCACCCTTAATCTATCTCTTTGCACTGTTTATTTGACTTTCCCAGGCCGCAAAAAATTACTTCCATCACTAAACATACACTGGAGGAGGAGAGATTACAAGGAGGGTGTGTGGGCTTTTCACTGTTCTTGCTACAGTACATCAACACTGGCCTGCCATAACCTCAGCCTCTCTCTACATTATGAAGAAAGTCTTGGCATAGTTTTGGTTCCTCCCAATAGGTCATTTTCTATTCAGTCCATTCATGTTAAAGTTTATTTATTTATTAGTATCACAAATAGGCTTACATTAACGCTGCAATGGAATTACTGTGAAAATCCCCACCCTTCAGCGCCTGTTCGGGTACACTGAGGAAGAATGAGCATGACCAATGCTAACCGGCACGTCTTTTGGACTGTGGGAGGAAACTGGAGAACCCAGAGTCCTTGAGGTCTCCGGAGGAGACCTGGAGGAGATGGGGAGAGCATGCAGACTCCGCACAGACAGTGACCCTGTCACTGGGAATCAAACCTGGGTCCCTGGTGCTGTGAGGCAGCAGTGCTAAACACAAAACTTCAGGAACTGCTAATCATTTATATTGTGTCAAGATTTAAGTTTAAAGTGTGGCCTCTGGAAAATATGTGTGTGCATGTGTCTGTGTGTATGAGTGTGTGCCTGAGTGCATGAGTGTGTGTGTGTGTGTGCACATGCTTGTGTGTGTATGTAAGAGTGTGTGCATGCATATAGTGTGTGTGTGTATGAATGTGCATGTGTATGTGTGTGTGTATGTGTGAGTGTGTATGGGTGTATGCATGTGCATGTGTGTTTGTATGCGTGTATATGTGTGTGAGTGTGTATGAGTGTATGCATATGTGTGTGTGGGTGTGTATGAATGTATGCATATGTGTGTGTGGGTGTGCATGTCTGTGCATATGAGTATGTTTGTGTGTGTGTGTGTGTGTGATCTTGGCACCAGAGAGATGCTGGCCTGAGAACCACCCTGGGGACATGAGCGTCCAATCTATCCCAACACCGCTGTGCAGTAAGTGAGGGAGCCATCGTGCTAGGAATGTGGAATCTTGAGTGGGTAAATTGGCTTTTCCTGCATTACAATAGTGACTGGACTTCAAAAGACTTTGGCTGTAAAGCCATTTGGAGTGTCATGTGAAAGTTTTTTATTGTTTGAGTGTTTATATAATTGCCCATTGGATGTTTGATTCAGTTGCAGTACACACTGATATTACGGAACAAAGTAACCCTTTTAACCTCCTCATTGAAATTTCCAATACCGCTCTCGACTGCCTGCCCTTTCCTTCATATTCCCGGGATATCGGAATCTATCTCATCCTGGGCTAAACTGCCTCCTAATAATCCATGACTGGTGAAACCCACTTCCCAATGAATTGAATGGGAAGCCATTTGGTGGCACAGTGGCACGATGGTTTGCACTGCTGCCTCACAGTACCAGGGACCCAGGTTTGATTCCCACTTTGGGTCACTGACTGTGGAGTTTGCACATTCTCCCCACGTCTGCATGGGTTTTCTCCAGGTGCTCTGGTTTCCTCCTACAGTCCAAAGATTAACAGGTTAATTGGGTTGGCCATGGTAAATTGTCTCTTAATGTCCCAAGATGTGCAGATTAGGTAGATTGGCCATGATAATTACCCCTTAGTGTCCAATGATGTGCAGGTTAGGTGGATTGGCCCTGCTAAATTGCCCCTCAGTGTCCAATTAGGTGGATTAGTCAAGTGTGGGGTTACAGGGAAAGGGGAGCCTGGACAAGATATTCTATCAGAGTCAGTACAGACTTGATGAACCAAATAGCCTTTTCAGCAGTATAAGAATTTTATGGCTCTGTGATTCTGGAGGTACAATCATGGTCTCACCTTGCCAATTCAGACTGCACCACCCTCCTAGTGTGGCAGTAAAGGCTAATCTCATCCAAAATGGCAGTAAAAGTGAGAAGGGTCTCCGTGTTATACTGCAGGTCGAGGAGGCATTTTGGAAAAGGAAAAGTGTTCTGCTGTTTGCGTGTGGCAAACACATTCATACTATTTGCGACACCCTTCAGCCCTGACACGAAAGGGGAGCCTGCATTTACCGACCGCACACTACCTGAATTTACAACCACTTTTCAGTGGCATTAACCTTACGAGGGCTACTGACAATGGGGAGAATGATGAGAACCTCACACACTGCCAAGGCAAACAGGATTCTCAATGGGATTGTAAATAACTTGATGGAAAGGAGAAAGAGCATTAGGTCAGGCCAGAGTCCTCAGCCTTTCTTTTGCTCACATAAAGCTCTCTGCCATCTTCCCTTCTCGCCCTCCCTGCACGGATCAGTTTCAGTAGCTTTGTATCACACTGATTGGCAGCCCTCTCACAGTGCGAGGATATTCTATCTCACGCCTGTGTGAGACGGTGCAATATGCATTCACACAAAGTTAGTAAATAAAGCCGACCTACATGTTGTGTTCCTCTCCTTCTATTGATCAGCCTCATCAAAGGTGGGTTTTATTCTGCCCCAAAAGAGACAGGAGAGAAAAATCGATAGACTTTCCTCTTGCAGACAGCAAGATGAATGGATGTGGAGGATAAATGGGACTAAACAGCTGCCAATCAATCTGGTGAAGGAAACAGCAATCAATTGTTCCATAGGTTATGGCTGTAACTTCCTTAGTGCAAGTGTGAGGTCTGTGTGGGAGCCAGTGTGCGTGAGTGTTAGTGTATATGTGTGTGAGTGTCAGTGTGAGAGTGTGTGTGTGTGTATATATGTATGTGTGTGTGTGTTTGTGAATGTGAGTGTGTCTGTGTATGTGCACGTGCATGTGCGTGTGCATGTGCGTGTGCTTATGTGCATATGTGCGAGTGTGTGTGTGTGTGTGTGTTTGGCGTGATGTGGTGACGCATGTGTGTGTGCTCATGTGTGTGGTGCGGTGTGTGTTAGTGGTGTGTGTGCGAGTGTGTGTGTGTGTATATGCATGAGAGCGTGTGTGTGTGTTTGGTGTGCATGTGTGTGTGCATATGTGTGTGTGCTCATGTGTGTGTGTGTGTGTGTGTGTCTGTAAGTCTGACTGTCCAGTCCAGACACACACAGTGCCTAACAGCACCAGGGACCCAGCTCAATACCAGCCTCAGGTCACTGCGTGGAGTTTGCATATTCTCCCTGTGTCTGCATGGGATTCCTCTGGGTGGTCCAGTTTCCCCCCCGCCACGCCAAAGATGTACAGGTTAGATGGACTGGCCATACTAAATTGATCAGAGAGTTAGATTGTCGTCGGCGCAGGCTCAAGGGGCCAAACAGCCTCCTTCAGCACTGTAGGGATTCTCGGGGGTGGGTGGGGGGAATTTTCTCATTCTGCTCATCGCAGGATTCGTAGCGAGCAGCAGGGAGAAGAGAGGGAGGGCCGGGAGGAGGGGCTATTCGAAGGTCCGTTGACCTTGGCAGGATTTTCTGGTTTTGGAGCAAGTGTGATTGGAAAATCCCGCCTAATGATTCCACAAGTTCCAACTGGAATCTTGTAATGAGAATTCGTTAAGCCACACATTGGCTCTCTGTGTGTAGCCCTTGGGCACTCTTTCACTCATTTGCATGCCCTCAACTGTATATTGCACCCATCTCCCATTTCACAGTAAAAGCTCCGTTCTGTGAGCTTTCCCTCAGTGCCGCCGTGTTCTTGGGGCTGTGTTAGCTCAGGCTTCACTGACTTTCCATAAAGTAAGCTAGTATCAAAATCGCCAGTGTTTTTGCCTCACAATGCCAGTGCGCCAGCACACTGGCATCATAATGCAAAACAGCAGTGATTGTGAGGCAATTGAACTGACACTCAAGAACCAGCTCAGCACTGAGTCCAGAAAAGCCTTTAAAAGCAGAAGATAATACATTAAAGTGCAGGGCATGCAAATGGATCATTTAAGTTTAAAGTTTATTTATTGGTGTGGCAAGTAAACTTACATTAACACGGCAATGAAGTTACTGTGAAAATCCCTGAGTCACCATACTCTGCCATCTGTTCGGGTACACTGAGGGAGAATTTAGCATGGCCAATGCACCCAACGAGCACATCTTTCAGACTGTGGGAGGAAACCAGAACACCCGGGGGAAACCCATGCAGACACGGGGAGAATGTGCAAACTCCACACAGACAGTGACCCAAGCCAGGAATCGAACCAAGTCCCTGTGAGGCAGCAGTGCTAACTACGGCGCCACCATGCTTATCCAACAATGCAGACAACTCAGTAAAGCCCATCCACTGTCACATAAAACATACGAGCCTTCCCATATACTTAACTGACTGTTCCTGCCAACATAACACTTTACAGTGGGATTGTAACCAGAGAATTTTGGTAACAGGACATCTTTTTATATGGGTCCCTGTAGGCTAAGATTGCTCTAAGTACAGCCCACAGCAGTTTGGTGAGAAAGTTCAGACATTTACACTGCCAACTGTTAGGGCTTTGTATAATTGTGACTTTGGCAACATTTTTACAAAGCATAATCTTTGGAAAGGGTTCCAGCTAAAGATACATGTTTGGCAGGAGAATTTAACCTTCAACAAAGAAGACTATAATGACTGTGTGTGTAAAGTAAAGATGATGTAAGAATTACAGACTGGCAACAAACTCTCTGGGTGAAGAATAACTTACCCCAGTGGTGAGTGGCTGTTCCTTTATTCTAACTAGTCCAATATTATCACAGTAACTGTACTGCAGTGTTTGATTTGATTGAGTATTGTCACATGTATTAGCATACAGTGAAAAGTATTGTTTCTTGTGCTATACAGACAAAACATACCGTTCATAGAGAAGGAAACAAAAGAGTGCAGAATGTACTATTACAGTCATTGGTAGGGTGTAGAGAAAGATCCATTTACTGTAAGGTAGGTCCATTTTAAAGTTTGTAGGTAGCAGGGAAGAAGCTACTCTTGAATCATTTGGTCCATGACCTCAGACTTTTGTATCTTTTTCCTGACAGATGAAGGTGGGAGAGAGAATACACAGGGTGTGTGGGATCATTGATTATGCTGGCTGCATTTCCAAGGCAGCAGGAAGTGCAGATAGAGTCAGTTGATGGGAGGCTTAAAGTAGTTAGGTTAATGTAAGCCTACTTGTGACACTAGTAAATAAACTTTAATAAACTTTTAAATCAATTTCTGGACAATTTACACTGAATGGATATATTTACACTGACCTTTTATATGGATGCTACTATTAAAGACATGTGTATTAACTTAGACCGCTGTAACATGTAATTTTTAAACCATTGTCCACACTTACGTTTAATAGCCAGGCAATGTGGCGATTTTCTTTTGCAGGTTATACAGCAATAGTACAAAACACTTGCTCACACTCTAGATCTCTTTTGCTCCTCACTTAAATAAGAAACTTTGGCTTCTGGATTGATTTAAGATCCCGTGTTTGACATTTATGAGAGGGGATGAGTCATTGCACATTGCAGGCAAAGATGTTCGTGACTGTCACATCTTTACTGCAATCAATGAAAGAATCACATCACCCCAGGAATTACAGCAGAGTAAGCAACCGGTCAGCTCATCATATACAATCTATAGTGCATTTGGCCCATCAGATCTGCGCTAATGCTAGCTTTTTTTTTTATCTTCCTGCTTCCTTTCATAATCCAACTTTTAGATACCAGTCCAATTCATTTTAAAGTCTAATAGGTGGTGCCACATAAAATGCTCGAGGTTCTCACTGCTGAAACTGTGCTTAAATTCTTGGATTTTTCTTACCCTTTATTCATTTTTCAACATTCAATACGTAGGTCACTGTTCCAGTTGGGGTGGCCTAGTGGCACAGTGGTTAACATTGCTGCCTCACAGCGCCAGGGACCCAGGTTCAATTCCCGGCTTGTCTGCACGGAGTCAGCACATTCTTCCCGATTTGTGTAGGTTTCCTCTGCTTTCCTCCCACAGTCCAAAAAATAGTGGATTGGCTGTGCTAAATCACCTCTTGGTGTTAGAGGGTTGGCTATAGTTAATATGTGAAATTATATGGATAGGACCTGGGTGAGAGTTTTGTTGGGGTGCAGGCCTGATGGGCCAAATGGCCTCCTTCTGCACTATAGGGATGCTATGATTCTAAAAAGTTTATTTATTAGTCACAAGGTAAGGCTTCAATTAATACTGCAATGAAATTACTGTAAAACTCACTACAGTCTGACACCAGGCATTTAACCAGCACGTCTTTCAGAAACCAGTACACCTAGAGGAAACCCACGCAGACATGGGGAGAATGTGCAAACTCCACACAGATAGTGACCTGAGCTAGGAATTGAACCCTGGTCTCTAGCGCTGTGAAGCAGCAGTGCTAACCACTGTACTACTGTGCCACCCATTCTGTGGTGTGATTTTAATTTGGATTTTAATGGAAATTTGGAAACTGGCACTGTGCTCAGATTAGGTGCCAAAATGTCCAGTTGTTGCACATTCGCTTGTTCAGCATTGGCGATGATAAATTCACCTTCAATTACATCTCAGGAGGTGTCAACTTGTGATATAACTTCCAAAGTGTTTTTTTTCAGCTGTGCCATCCAACAACAACAACGTGCATTTTTACAGCCTCTTTAATGGAGTAAAACCTCCCAGATTGCTTCACAAAATCCGTTACCAAATAAAATTTGACACCGAACTGCAAAAGCTGATGAGAGGGCAGCTCACAAAAAACTTCCTCCAAGAGCTAGGTCTTAAGGAGCATCTTAAAGAAGAGAGACGTTAGCGAAGTTTGGGAAGAGAATTGCACAGCCTTGGGCCTAGACAGCTGAAGGCACAACCCGCCAATGGTGAAACCATATTGGAGGAGTGCAGAGATCTCAGGGGGATGTGGGTAGGTCTGGAGGAGTTTGCAACAATAGGGATCGGTGAGGCTACGGACAAATCTGAACACAAGTATAAAAATATCAGCATCAATGTACATGTTGTGTTTGTCATCAAAGAGGAAGCCCAATTACCTGGTAATTATCCGTAAGTGCCTGAATTCATTCCCTTGCAGTCCCAGAAGACTTCTTTGCACTCCCTGATCAACAATGAAGCATCACATCAGAGCTAGTTCGAAATTTACATCATTAAGCAAACTTAAATGAAATGTTGAACAAGTGAATATGCTACAGCTGGATATCCTGGCCAGAATTGTACCGCCCACCATGGGAACTGGAAGGAGTGAGAGACAAAAGATGGGAACATCTGTTGATGTCGGTTGGGATTTTATGGTTTCAGAACAGACGAGACTATGAACGCCTGTCCTCTAACTCCAAAATAGTAACAGAACTCTCACAGTACGATAGAACCATAGAGTCCCTACAGTGCAGAAAGAGGCCATTCAGCCCATCAAGTCTGCACCAATTTGACGGAACAGTATCCCACATAGGCTCTCCCATCCACCCTATCCATAAACCAGCACATTTATCGTGCCTAACCTACACATCTTTGGACTGTGGGAGAAAACCAAAGCACATGGAGGAAACCCACTTATCCATGAGGTGAATGTGCAAATTCCACATGCATTGTCACCCGAAGCTGGAATTGAACCTGAGTCCCTGACACTTGAGGCAGCAGTGCTAAGCACTGTGCCACCACGCTACCCTTGGATGACTGCTTTGTGGATACATTCTCCATGTGCCTAGGTACTTTCCTTTCCTCCCATAGTTCAAAAGGTGTACAGGTTAGATTGATTAGCCATGCTAAATTGATCCTTAAGTGTGTGTGTGTGTGTGTGTGTGTGTGTGTGTGTGTGTGTGTGTGTGTGTGTGTGTGTGTGTGTGTTGTGTGTGTGTGGTGTGTGTAAATACATCTGTCTGAGTGTGTGTGTGAATGAGTTTGAGCGTGAATGTGTTTGAATGTGTGTGTGTAATAGCATGTGTGTGTAATAGTGTGCATGTGTGTGTAATTGTGTGTACAATAGTGTGTGTGTGTGTTTGTGTGCAATAGTATATGTCTATAATAGTGTGTATGTGTAATAGTGTGTGTGAGTGTAATAGTGTGTGTGTGTAATAGTACATGTGTAATAGTGTGTGTGTCTGTAATAGTGTGTATGAGTAATAGTGTGTGTGAGTGTAATAGTGTGTGAGAATGTGAGTGTGTGAATGAGAGAATTTTAAATTGCATATTTGTGTAATCTCTTATATGTGTAGAAGTGCAGTAGAGTGTTACATGTCTGAAGAACTGTTGGTGAGTAGGAGGGTTTAGTCAGTGTGTTTGCACAGGAAAGGTTTATTTAAGGTCAGTAAAGTGGAGTTGTGCACCAATATCCAGAAAGCAGGAAGCAGCCTTTACAGGGGAAAGTGTGAAGAATATCATGTTTACAACTTGGCTTCCGCATTAACATTTCCCTTGTTTTTCCCACAGTTGTCCAGCATTTCCGCTCTCGCTCCAGAAGTTCCGTAGCTACTCCACACTGTGCATCCTGCACCACAGAACACAGCGGAATTCTCACTGCAGAAAGTACATGAGAAATAGCAACGATAACATGTTTTGTTAGCTTTTATCGCCACATATCACAATGCAGTTGTACAGAGTCTTGCTGAGAATCCACTTTGAGTACCCCATTCAAGTTGGGCACTGCATCAAAAGAACGACATACTGACCACGGAGTGGTTTCAGTGAAGGGTCTTCAGAGTAAGACTGGGACTTAAAGGGGTAAATTACAAGGACAAGTTATATAAACTGGACTTGTCCTTGGATGTAAAAACTCAAGGCGGTATCTCATTGCAGTTCTCAAACTGTTATAAGGTTGAGTAGATACGGAGGAACGATTTCCTCTGATAGTGGAACCAAATCAGGGCCGGAATTCTCCAACTGTCCATGACGGAGGGATTGTCCGGTCCTGCTGGCAGGACCCCCCTGTCCAGGGATTTCCCTCTGGCATGTGGTCACGTCATTGGGAATTCCTATTGACTGCAGCAGGACCCGGAGAATCCCACCACTAGCAAATAATGCACCACCTTCTGCTGGCGGGAAACACATGGCTGGGAGGACAGAGAAATTCTTTGATTTGATTTGACTTATTCTTATTACACGTATTGATATGCAGTGAAAAATGTTGTTTCTTACGCGCTATATGGACAAAACGTACTGTTCATAGAGAAGGAAACGAAAGGGTGCAGAATGTAGTGTTACAGTCACAGCTAGAATGTAGAGAAAGATCAACTTAGTGTGAGATAGATCCATTTCAGAAGTCTGGTGGCAGCAGGGAAGAAGCTGTTCTTGAGTCGATTCATATGTGACCTCAGACTTTTGTATCTTTTTCCCGAAGGAAGGAGGTGGAAGAGAGGATGTCCAAGGTGTGTAGGAAGCTTAATAATGCTAGCTGCTTTTCCGAGGCAGCGGGAAGTGTAGACAGAGTCAATGAATGGGAGGCTGGTTTGCGTGATGGATTGGGCTTCATTCATGACCCTTTATAATTTCTTGCGGTCTTGGGCAGAACAAGAGTCATACCAAGCTGTGATACAACCAGAAAAAATACCTTCTATGGAACATCTGCAAAAGTTGTTGAGTGTTGGAGCTGACATGTCAAATTTCCTAATCATCTCAAAATTAGAATCATGGCATTGAGCAGAAAGATCAGAACATAATTACTCCCGTGAAGTAAAGTCGAAATACTGATCCATCTTCCCAAAAACTCTAAGTGCTTTGGAAAACTGAAGCTTTGCAGACTGAAATCCATAGGTTTTGCTTGTTAAATTAGGCCATACAAGAGCTAAGTAAGTGGATTTGAGGAGACACAATCCGACTGAATGATGAAGCAGGATGGAGGCGAGAAATAAGCCACTGCAGGTCCTCTAAGGGATTTTGCAGAGGTTACCAGATGTGAATTGAATTCAACGACACTGAAAGAGCAGTGATAGGAAGTGGGGTAAGGGGTGGGATTCTCCAGCCATTTACGCCAAAGGGATTCTCCAGTCCCGCTGCAGTGAACGAAGATTTGGCTGCGTGCCAAATTCTCTGTCCTCGCTGGCAGCTGCAGTCAAGGCGTGAACAGCCCAAGAATTAATTGTAAAATGTAGAACAAGATTTTACAGTCTCGGGCGGGTGAGACTGGAAATTCCTGCCCGAGGTCAACAGAAATTTCTGTTGTCAGACCTTCGCCAGTACCCATTCCATGGTGGGCGATGTGGAAGAGTTCCAGTTGTAATCTCAATCCCATGCAAGGCAAATTTCATTCCATCCCTTGTGGCTTAATAGTAAGAAATAGGAAGAGCAATAGGCCATTCAGCCCGTCTGCTTGCTCCATCATTCAATTGGATCATGGCTGATCCGACATTCCTCACGTCCAATTTCCTACCCTTCCCCCGTAACTGTTTCATTCCCTGACTGAACTAAAATCTATTCCTCTCAGCCTGAAAAACGCACACGGACTCTTCCCCCACAGCTCTCTGTGGCAAGGAGTTCCAAAGCCTCACAACACTCTGAGTGGAGAAATTCTCCTTATCTCAGGTGATCCCTTTATTCTGAGATTACCCTCGTTCTGTGTTTGATCCCCAACCTGTACTGAGTTAGTTGGTCTCAGAGGACAGCAGTGGGTTCACAACAATTATCCCAAGTTAAAATCTTCCTTATATCACCCAGGTATTTCCTAATCCGCAGCCCCGGAGGGACGGCACGATGGCACAGTGGTTAGCACAGCTGCCTCACAGCGCCAGAGACCCGGTTCGATTCCAGCCTTGGATCACTGTCTGTGTGGAGTTTGCATGTTCTCCCTGTATCTGCAAGGGTTTCCTCCCGTTGTTCTGGTTTCCTGCCATAGTCCAAAGATGTGTGGGTTAGGTGGATTGGCCATGTTAAATTGCCCCTTAGTGTCAGGGGGACTAGATATGGTAAATGCATGGATAAGGCTTGGGTGAGATTATAGTCGGTACAGACTGGATGGGCTGAATGGCCTCTTTCTGTACTGTAATGATTCTATGATTCTATATCCTGGTCCAGAATGAGAAACTCAGCATAGGGAGCAGTAGTGTCACAACATTCTGCTTTAGGACCCCAATATTCCATCATATTAGGTTGCCTGTTAGTGGCAGAATGGACAGTTTGTGATCGGAACTCTCCACTCACCTGATGAAGGTTCAGAGGCCCGAAAGCTAGTGGCTTTTGCTAGCAAATAAACCTGTTGGACTTTAACCTGGTGTTGTGAGATTTCTTACTGTGTTTATCCCAGTCCAATGCTGGCATCCCCACGTCATGACAGCTCATTCCATACACACAGCACCCTCTGTGTGAAAAAGTAGCCATGATGTAGAAATGCCGATAATTATTATCAAATAAACTGGTTGGACTCTAACTTGGTGTTGTGAGACTTCTTACTGTGAAAAAGTAGACCCACGGGTCCCTTTTAAATCTTTTCTGTCTCACCTTAAACCTATGCCTCTAGTTTTAGACTCCATATGCTGGGGTAAAAGAGCTTGGCTATTCACCACAGCTATACCCCTCACAATTTTATAAATCTCTATAAGGTCATCTGTGCTCCAAGATAAAAAAAAGTGCCAGTCTGTCCAACATCTCCTTATAATTCAAACCTTCCAGTCCCGGTAACATCCTTGATGGGAGCATTTCAGGAAGGTCTGTGGACTAATGCTGGGGACAGCTCTGAACGCCACAGATGGAATGATCTGTGATTGCAGAGACCCGGTTCCCAGGGAAGCAGCCTCCGAGGCCTGTGAATGAAGCCAATCAGGCGAAACACAGCCTGAAATGGCTGGAATTCCCGCCCCAGCTTCCCTATTCAAGTCACAGCTGCTGGATTCCAGGAGGCAATTTGCAGAAATTGAAGGAATCTTACCTCCCCTCTGCCACCATCCCAATCATTTCCGGAATTTTCTACTCCTGTCACAACGAGTGTGAAAGACACGCAGGGAGAACACTTCCAAAACGCTGTCATGAAAGTGCCTAATGCAGCACTCAGTCAGTGCTTTCTGGAGAGTGAGCTACACTCTGTTTGCAGTCAATACCATCCTTTCCATAGGCATGGATGCAGTTCTGAAGTAGGGCTTTGGGCTGTGGCTAAGGGCAGGTACAGTCCCAAGGAAGGGGCCGGGAGGGACGGTATAATGGGGAGGATTAGAGGGACCAAGTGAGAAGGGACAAAGTGGAGGAGTACTTTCTTAGGGATGGGGTATCCCCATGGACACAGGGGAGAACATCCCCCAACCATTCGAAAGCCGTATCACCCCTTCCTGTCTGCTAGTGGCCCATTCAATGAAAGGGGCCGGACTATTTGCTGTTCCCTCATTGACCGAGAAATTTCAGTGTGGATTGAGGCCTTTGAGTGGCTGCTGATTGGCCACGGCCTCAATAACCCGAGGGTCAGGTGGGTTATCAGATACCCTACCCGAGCCCCCCATAAGTGGGGGACAGGCAGAAGGGCAGGCATCCCTCCAATGGTGTAGATGTGGGAGAGTGCTAGGCCTAACATTCACCCCGCACACAGTTCATCTGTCCTGATTGATATTTGGCTATGGGAGTCATCACAATTCGTAGAATCCTGACAGTGTAGAAGGAGGCCATTTGGCCTATTGAATCTACGTCACTCATTATCCTACCTAGGCCCCTATCCCTGTAATTCTCATATATTTAGTGGGGTTAATATAGAGTCATAGAATTTTACAGCATGGAAACAGACCCTTCGGCCCAACTTGTCCATGCCATTCTTTTTTAATTACTAAGCTAGTCCCAATTGCCCACGTCTGGCCCATATCCCTCAATACCCATCTTACCTATGTAACTGTCTAAAAGACAAATTGTACCCCCACTACTACTATCTCTGGCAGCTTGTTCCAGACATTCATCACCCTCTGTGTGAAAAAAATGCCCTCTGGACCCTTTTGTGTCTCTCCCCTCACACTTTAAACCTGTACCCTCTAGTTTCAGACTCCCCTATCTTTGGGAAAAGATGTTCACTATCTAGCTGTTCTGTGCCCCTCATTATTTTATAGACTTCTACAAGATCAACCCTCAGCCTCCTACGCTGTAGAGAAAAAAAAGTTCCAGTTTATCCAGCCTGTCCTTATAACTCAAACCATCAAGTCCTGGCAGCGTCCTAGTAAATCTTTTCTGCACTCTTTCTAATTTAATATTATCCTTTCTATAATCGGGCAGTAACATTTACCCTGCTAATGGTGCTGAGGAAGAATTTAGCGCGGCCAATCACCGTAACCCATATATTTTTGGGGGGAAACCGGAGAAGCTGGAGGAAACCTGCACAGACAGGGGAGAAAGTGCAGACTCCACACAAACAGTCACCCAAGGCCAGAACTGAATCCAGGTCTGTGGCATTGTGAGGCAGCAATGTTAACCACTGTGCTACTGTGCTCCTTGTAAGTTGAGCCTGATTCTGAGTTTATATTTCTCCTCAGCGGCCCAGGGTCCGGAGGCTGATTGTAAAAACCCCCGAAAGATGGCCAGTAAAGATCAGCTGGCTTATTAAAACCTGTGAGCTGAAACTGATGCTTCCTGCACTGTGCACCTCAATATGGCAATGAACTCCATCAATTGAATCATCAGTATGTTTCGAATGTTTCTGCTCGCATGCTTTCTTTGTCAGGGGCTCCGTGAACTGTGAACATTCTCCCTTTGTTGTACCTTGTACAATTGTGGTCAAAAATTCCCCGACATTAGCAAATTGGAAAAACAACTTCAGCAGGACATCTGGACATGCAAAACATGCAGAAAATTGTCTCGTTGGCTTATTCTTCTGTCTGAGTCACACCATTGGATTCGATCTGGAAATTCTGATTTAAAGGGAAAACTGGAAGATGCTTTTTCTGTAATTTTTCTTCTTGGTGGGAGTGATGATAGTGCAGTTAGTTTTCACAATCTCTTCCTTCCTTCTGTCTCGTCAGTTACCACCCACGCACCACTCCCACCTTCTCCTCTCCCTCCCTGCTAAAACTGTAGTTAAGAAAGCCCACCAACACCTCTACTTTCTCAGAAGACTAAAGAAATTTGGCATGCCAGCTACGACTCTCTCCAATTTTTACAGATGCACCATAGAAAGCATTCTTGCTGCATGTATCACAGCTTGGTATGACTCCTGCTCTGCCCAAGGCTGCAAGAAACTGCAAACTACAAAAAATGTAGCCCAATCCATCACACAAGCCAGCCTCCCATCCATTGACTCTGTCTACACTTCCCGCTGCCTCGGCAAAGCAGCCGGCATAATCAAGGATTCCACACATCCCGGACATAACGCTCTTCCAACTTCTTCCGTCAGGAAAACGATACAAAAATCTGAGGTAACATATCAACTGACTCAAGAACAACTTCTTCCCTGCTGCCATCAGACTCTTGAATAGACCTACCTCGCACTAAGTTGATCTTTCTCTACACCCTATGACTGTAACATTACATTCTGCAGTCTCTCCTTTCCTTCTCTATGAACTGTACGCTTTGCCTGTATAGCGCGCAAGAAACAATAATTTTCACTGTATGTTAATACGTGTGACAATAATAAATCAAATCAAATTAAAATTGATTAACTTCATCAAGTCCAACTGCATTGATACTCAGACTTTGCTGAGGGAGTTAGAGCTGTGTCTGATACCTAACTCCTTCCTAAACTCTTCAACTTTTAAACAGTTGCATGTGTTCCCAGGAGCAGAGACTGTGCGCTGTACACTGGACACATGAAACTCTTACTCAGTCTTTCGCAATCCCTTGGCTTTGAGTCACTTCACTACAGCATTGGGTTTCTTTAAAAACCAGTCACGGTTGAAGGAGAAGAATATTATAATAACATAAAAGCAAATTACAGTGGATGCTGGAATCTGAAACAGAAACAGAAAATGCTAGAAAATCTCAGTGGAGCTGACAGCATCTGTGGGGAAAGAAACAGAGTCAACGTTCTGAGTCTGGATGGCCTTTTGTCAGAGCAAAATATTGGCCGGGATTATTCGGGTGCTCATGCTGGTGGGATTTCCCAGTGCCGGTGGCAGTGCTCCCCTGTCCATAGGTTTCCCACCACTACGGGGTGACGTCAATGGGAATTGTAATTGGACTTGTGCCTTCTGAGATAGAGGCGAGAGTGGATGAGTCTGGAGTTTCCTCTATTCTATCCCAGGAGGACTGAAGGCAGTTAGCACTGACAGTGGCGGGAGCAGAGAATCCTGCCTCTAGCAAACAACGTGCCACTTCCCGCTAGCGGGAAACACGTGGCTAGAAGAATCTCGCCCATCATCTTTGTTTAACATGAAGCGAAGGAAAGCGGGATGAAAGGAATCATTGACCCAACTGAGAGTGTCGCTAAACCCAAGAGGCTGCGAGATTATGTTCTGGGAATTGGCCATATTATCCTGCAAAACTCTGGCATTAAATTGTCTCTCCCCTATTTGGATGGGATATTTTCGGCGGATTAACGGCAGCACTGAAAGAGGAATCGCTTAACAGTGATCACATGATAACATTATCAACGATCATTTCTAACTCTCTATGATTTCCATGTCTGGGCTAAGTCACACTTCTCACACTAATAAAATAGAAAAACTTCAAACGGAGAGTTGCTGATGTTTTGAATTAAATTTTGCTGCACTTTGAAAATAATCTTCCTTTTTATTAACATAACTTCCAGGAGTATAAGAACATAAGAACTAGGAACAGGAGTAGGCTATCTGGCCCCTTGAGCCTGCGCCGCCATTCAATAAGATCATAGCTGATCTTTTCCTGGACTCAGCTCCACTCACCCGCCCGCTCACCATAACCCTCACGTCCTTTACGACTCAAATATTTATCTATCCTTGCCTTAAAAACGTTCAATGAGGTAGCCCTGACTGCTTCATTGGGCCGGGAATTCCACAGATTCACAACCCTCTGGGTGAAGAAGTTCCTCCTCAACTCAGTCCTAAATCTGCTCCCCCTTATTTTGAGTCCATGGACCCTAGTTCTAGTTTGAAAGTAATGTTTTTCCTTGTGATATTTTATAAGCTAACAATGTGATGCATGAGGGGTATAGATAGAGTAAACAGGGTTAAGCTTTTTCCTAGGATGGACTCAAATAGCACGAGGGGTCACGGGCTTAGGGTGAAGGGGGTAAAGTATAATTTGGATGCCAGAGGGAGTTTTTACACACAGAGGGTGGTGGGGGGTATGGAACGCGCTGCCAAGTAAAGTGGTGGAGGCATGCACTCTGGAGTTATTTAAGAGATACTTAGATGGGCACATGAACAGAATGGGAATGGAAGGGTATAGAAAACTGATTTAAAATAGGGATCATGAGCCTTGGGAGTCCCTGGGAAGTGTGAAAATAGATGATGATATTGATGTACTTGTTTTTATCCTACAGGTGCTTTGGTCCACCTTGTTGTCTAACAAGCGGCATACACGCGATGTGTCGTGAGAGGGCTGCTCTTAGATATTTTCCAGAGTATCCTAGTGCTTCACGTCGTTAGTGTACGCTTGACCTGGACCGTTTGATGGGCAACACGACAGTTCAGTGACTATCGCTGTGTTGTGCAGATACATGGATTTGGGCCTGTGTCTGTGGGAGTTTGCGCATTCTCCCCGTGCTTGCGTGGGTTTTCTCCGGGTGCTCCGGTTTCCTCCCACCTCCTAAAAATGTCCTCTTAGGCTAATTGGCAAAACAAATTCTCCCTAAATTGTCTCAAATTTGGTTTTTAATCCATAGATCTATAAACATAGACAGGGATCACAGATAGAGATGGGAACATCGAGGCGGCGGCGCAGGCTGGTTGGGCCCAAGGGCCTGTTTCCCGTGCTGTTTTGTTCTTTGTTCTTTGTTCTTTGTATTCCTCTATCCCATTGTTGTGTGAGTACTGACTGGAAAGGATAGAGAAAACTTGGCTTCATGTATCCTCCCAGGATGCTCCTCAAAGCAATTTTACGTTACAACACGGACGCACGCAGCGAGCTGTCACAATCGTAAATGTGATAATAGCCAGATAATCTGTCTTAATGAGATTGGCAGATAGATAAATATTGGCCAACACAGTGTGGAGAAATCCCTTGCCCTATATTGAGATAATGCAGTGGGATCTATTACACCCAATTGAAAGAACAGACGAGATTGCGGTTTTACGCTTCAGCTGAAAGACAGCACCCCTGACTCTGCAGCACTCCCACCGGCTACTGAACTAGTCTTGAATCTTTATAATTGGACTTGGACACCATCATCTGACACAAAGGTGAGAGTGGATGGATTCAGGGTTTCCTCTATTCTATTCCAGGAGAACTGAAGGCCGCTAGCATTCCCCAGTCAATGGAAATCATCCAATAATCATGGAACCAGATCTGTATCTGGAGCCTCTACGTGTGCTGAGCTTAGTACCATCCTGTTTAGAGACTACACCATATTGAGCAAGTTCAAAACATACTAAGAGGCAGTAATGCAGTGGTATTGTCACTAGACAAGTCATCCAGAGACTCTGTGTAGTACTCTGAAAATCTGGTGTTCGAATCCCACCAGGGCAGATGGTCAAGTTTGAAATTTGTGCCAATTAGGTGGATTGGCCATGCTAAATTGCTGTCTAGTGTCCAAAGATGTGTAGATTAGGGGGATTAGCCTTGGTAAATGTGCGGGATTATGGGGATAGGGTGAGGGGTTAGGCAAAGAACAAAAGAAGAGAACAAAAAACA